>QVRM01003424.1:0-55535 GCA_003439945.1 Dermanyssus gallinae
TGTACTGTATATACCACTCACATCTTTATTTACGATAAAAATATTCTCATTCAACATGTGTGTTTATATTGTATATATCCATATATAATTATGTACACGTAGCGTAATATTGTATCATCAAGACATCGGAGAAGAGATTATCCTCGGATTGGAAACATGTGGGTGTATATATTGTAATACGGCTAGAATCTGGCATGTTTATATTAACACAACTTTTACAATGTACGTAACAAAGGTGATTATGAACGTCATATATATGTATACACACTTATATATTTATTTCTACGCATGTGCATACACTATATATATATATATATATATATGTATATAAATCCGTGCAGACCCATTAGTGTCCACATGCACGCCTAGGGCTGATTTTGCAAAATTTTATCGACAACCTCGCGTGATTCAGATGCAATGTGAAACGCTAGAGCTAAGAAACATAGTCCATTTCTAGATTAAATTAGTATATGCGTTACGGGTAAATGCTAGACATTTTTTTTCAACGCCAATTTAAACTAGCTGCTATTATTATAATCAGTCATGTATAATTTCTTGAGTTTCACGACCACATATTCAGCTTTTTTGGCATATTGTTATCGTCAGTTTGTCTGTGCTCTGGTATAAAGTAAAGGAAATCCTATATTTATAAATATGTCAGCCGCTGGGGTAAGGTGATACATTTACACAATATATTCTACATGACAGTTGCGATTCTATTTATTAGCCTTCATTTGAGTCGTACGGCTGTCTACCAATACGCTAGCAGGTTATGCCAATGGAGCCTTTGTACTAAAATTACTTTCAAAGTAAATTTTTAAATGTTTCAGTTTGTGTACTGGAATTTGGTTAGTTTATATTTATATTTGACATCAAAAGCACTAGTAGTGGAATGCGCACCAATGGAGCATAAAGGGTTGCACAACTTTTTTCGCCAGAAAGATGGAGACAGATAAACTACTGTGAGGCCAACATTATACATGAAATGTGTATTATACACAACTCGAGTGATACTAACAGAATTTAGTTGAACAACAGAGCAATGTGTTTCAGTTGTAGAACATGCTGTGTAAGGAAACAAAGCGCAAGCACTATTTTTCCGAGATTCTCGGTCAGAACAAATCGAACGAATCAAAACGTCAAACCATTTATTTTTCGTATCCGAAGTCCAGTTTAACTGAACATAGAATATGTGCGTAGCCCTTGACTTGCTTAACGTTAGGTTTAAATTATATATATATATATATATATATATATATATATATATATATATATATATATAATTTCCCTACTGTATTGTGCCATTGTCCAATGCGCACTGAGCGTGCCATGTGGCTTTGCATGTCTACTACAGAGGACTCACGATTTGCAAAGTTCAACAAAGTACCGAATGTTGATGATCTTCAATATATTCGTTTGCTTTCAGTGTTTTCTTTGCGTTAGCTTAGACAACGGTGATCGGCATCATCAAAGGATCAATCAAACACCTTTGTTCACAGAAAACATTGCGATGCAAATGTCAACAGCTATTGCGACCGCAGCAGTAACAGTGGCAGCATTTGTTACGCAAAACAAAATCACAGAACTGAAAACAAAGTAAAAGTAGGCTAACCCTTAGCAACAATACATGTTGTAGTCGTAGAAGAATCAACAACAACAAACCAACAACAACAACAAAAGCAACCACTACAATAACGGCGAGGATAACATAAACCAAGAACGGTGCGACAAAGGGCCGTCCAGTGACTGTGTAGTTCGAGAAACCGCTCCAAACATTGTCAGTGTTCTAGGACAGAACAGCACAGCATTTCTGCCATTTTTCAATCATGACGGTATTAGTAGTAGTAGTAGTAGTAGTAGTAAAAGCACCACAAAGTACCGACTCTCTGTGATAGCCACAGTAGTGTGCATTAAACGTAGCAACAGCAACCGTAACACCAGTATGGTGAGCGTCGACAACGGAGCTATTGCAGTGCGGGACGAATATCTATGCAAACATTTGTCCAACCTGATCTAGGAGGTTTCCAGATCCGTGCCATTGTTTTCGTATTGTTTTTGGTCTCGAAGCTGCATATGCGTGCAACGAGCCTGCAACGAAGAATGCCGGCAAAATGTCTTTTGACAGCGGACAGCAGCGACGACGGCAATACCATCAATAACAACAACAGTGACAGCAACAATAACAACAAAAACAATGAGAGTGGCAGCAACAATAACAACAACAACAGTAACAACAACAACAACAACAGTAACAACAACAACAACAAAAACAATAATAACAACAACAACAATGACAGCAACAATAACAACAACAGCAACAATGAGAGCAACACTAAAAGCAGCGACGACAACAAAAAACAACAACAACAACAATAACAACAACAACAATGACAGCAACAATAACAACAACAGCAACAATGAGAGCAACACTAAAAGCAGCGACGACAACAAAAAACAACAACAAAAACAATGAGAGTGACAGCAACAATAACAACAACAGCAACAACAACAACAATGAGAGCAACAATAAAAGCAGCGACAACGACAACAACAACAACCACAATGTATGAATTGGATCACGTCGTGCGTCCGTTGGTCCGCTCGCTTGGTCAATGGCAATGCAAGCGCACCTGAACTCGGGTGGAATTGGACCGGCCCCGAGCTCGACGTCGCAGAAGCTGAAATGATCGACAACGTTGCCGGTTGCGGCGTATTTGACGCCGCAGCCGTGTGCGGCCGTAAGCGAGACTGCGGCTTCAGATTGTAGCTTCCTGTCTGTCAGTTTGTTTGTATGTATGTATGAATGTATGTCTGTTTGTTGGCATGTCTATACTGTTAGTGTTGTTTTCGTAAGGCTGGACATCGCCTCGTATCTCCGGTGACGAGGCGCTGCCGTTCCGTGCTGGTATCAGTGTCGTGCATACACTTACTTAAAAAAAACAAATATATATATATATATATATATATATATATATATATATATATATATATAAATATATATATATATATATATATATATATATATATATATATATATATTTATCTGCACTTACATGCATACACACATACTGTGCGCGTGGCGCGGCAAAACCTCCTTTGAAGTCGCCTATGGTGACAGCGATGGTCATAACTCGCAACCCCTCGCCTCTTTTTTCCTGTTTGCTTCTTGTTTTCCAGTCCAGCCTTCCTGTGCAGCCAACATTTGACTCCTGCGTTTCGCATTGTTGTTGTTGTTGTTGCTGTGTGTTATTGTTGTTGTTACTGTTTCTGTCTTCTGTAGTAGTATACTGTCGTGGTTGTTATATCGTTAATCCGCTAACCCGTCGAACAAAGGCCAGATTCCTCTGAACAAGAAGCAAGAGTCATGCTGTGCATTTGTAACCCAAATTTAGTCGGCTGGCGTCAAAGGCACTCGTCTGCCTCGTCGACATCAGCTAACATTGTGAACTGCTTAACTCCCTAGAAATGCTCTTTAGAATTCCCGTGACAATGAGCCTGAAAAATCCGGCATGAAAATGAGCACTGAAATACGGTTTAGTAAACTACGCACGCTTAATGTGATATATATATATATATATATATAGCGTTACAAATCATGATCGTATGCACTGTACTTGCGGTGATGTTTGTAGTAGTAGATGTTGTTGTTATGGACGCAATGCACTGAGGCAAAATTCCGCTCCCTCGTTGAATTAAGCTAAAGATTTTGTAGTTAGTGTCATTTGAGTTTCTGGTTTTATTGTTTTTATTCTATTCGTTATAGTTGTTTTTGTTGTCATTAATATTGTTGTTGTAAGATCTGTTTGTTATCCATTTTACTCTAACATATGTGACATCATTGCACATTTGTGGAATTTGACGTTGCTATGGCATTATCAATTTAGCGCAACTTTGTGTCTAATATTGAATACGCTCGCAGGGCAACGCCAGCTTCTTATAATCGCTGTTCTTGCTAATAATGTTGTTCTTATTGTTATCAATCAATAAACTCTCGAGTTTACAAAAAATGCGCTACATGTAGCAGCTAATGCTCAGCTTTTTCAATCATATTTTCCGGTGACCATTTACATGTTAATGCAAATAGTTAGGAGTGCTATATAAAAATGTTATCAACCCTAAACAAAGTGATATATGGATGCATATGTACCGCAATAAACAAATAACAAAAAGCAACAGAGGTAGTATTGATAAGAATAAGAGGAACAACAACAATAGGAATGGTAAAACTATCATAACTATTGGAATACAAACGACAACAATGATAACAACGATATATATATATATATATATATATATATATTTTTTTTTTAATATATATATATATATATATATATATTGTTATTACTCTTGTTGTCGTTTGTATTTCAACAGTTATGATCGTTTTGTTATTCCCATTATTATTATTATTATTATTATTATTATTATTTTTACTGTTTACGCTTTCAGATATACAATTTTACTCTCTGGCCACTTTTACAATCCGCTCCTACTTCTACTAAAACTCGTTCTATAGCTACTCTGAGGGCTACGATACAATAGTCTTCGTCGTCGTAGACATGATGCCGCCTACCCCCATACATATATGTATGGTATGTATCTATGTAGGAGTATGTGTAGGGGTTTGTCTGTCTGTCTGTATGTCGGTTGGGAGTATGCCTACGTTTCCCCTCTACCAGATGAGCACCTCGCAGATACATATACGATACCCTTTGTAATTTCTCTCCCCCACCCCCCACCCTCTCTCTTTCTCTCGCGTTCCGTTAGTCTTTCGAGTGAGTGTACTGCACCCCCCCCCCCCGTGCTGCTCGCTAGTGAGATAGTGGAATGGATCACTAGCAGAATCAGCGGTATCGTCATCATGAGAATAACCATCACCATCGTCACTATAATCATAGGACAAAGAAGAAGAAGAGAGCAAAAGAACTCGAGCAGGACGAGGTGGAACAGCGGGAGCAGTGGCAGAGCAGCGACGTATCCCTGGTGGTCCCTTGCCGAGCCCCCAGCCCCCCCCCCCCCCCCGGGGGTAGTAGAGGGACAGTGTGTAGTTGTAGGACGCAGGTTGAAGACTTGTCTTGTCCTGGTTTTCGCCTCGCTCGCCTCGCCCTGCCCTGGTGGTGGTGGTGGAGGTTGTGGTGGGGGTATTCGCCCTGGTGTTGGCGGGGGGTATAATGGGGGTATTCGCCTTGGTCGTTGCAGGAGTCGTCCCGGTCGGCGTCAGTGTCGTCGTCGTCGCTGTTCCGATCCTGCCTGCGTACTGCCGCCGCCGCTGCTGCTGCTGGTTTCCTATGCGAAGCAAGGGGTCATTATTGAATTACCGTAATATCGTTACAGCCAAAAGCCAGCCAGCCAGCGTTACAACCTAGCCTATGCCGACCGCTAGCGTACCCTGCTGCAGCTGCACGATGCTCATGCTATGCTGGTATTCTGCTGCACACAAGGCAGTCACTTGTGCAGCTTCGCGGCACCGGCGTCGTTGCTGGCGCCAGGGCCAACAGGCGCGGCATTTATATATATATATATATATATGAAAGCCAGTGTTGCGTTCCTTTATATATATATATATATATATATAGATATATACATATTTGTACATACAGGAGAGTAGTATCTGGACACATATGCGTATACGCGCGTGTGTGTATGTAAGGCTAGCCATGTTCTTCATGATGTCGAGATAGTCGTACAGGCCGTTGCCTGTGTAAGCCTGTGGCCAGGCTATGGGTAGTCGCGACGTCGAGGTGGGCATCTTCACGACCGGACGGGCCGACGGGCGGGTGGTTGCTCTGAGTATGAACAGACGGACAGAGAGACTGCTGGTCGCAGTTCGCCTTCAAGACCTGAAGCCGGCCACGTACTGCGGTTGCTACCGACTTCGATCTCCCCCTCTCTCGATCTCCCCCCCTCACTCTCTCTCACTCTATCCCCCTCTCTCTTACTCTATCCCCCTCTCTCTTACTCTATCCCCCTCTCTCTCTATCCCTCTCTCTCTCTTTCTCTTTATCTTGCACACTCTCTCATTTACCCCTGCCTTTCTGTGTCCTTTCCATTTTTCCAGCTCTCCTTCTCTTTCGAAGAGGCGCATTTATACTCGTCTAAGAGCGCCAATTACCCCCCCCCTCCCCCACTTCACTCGTAGGTGGTAGGTGCTTCGTTGTTAGTGTGCTGTGTTGGCAACCAACTGGCAACCGGTGGTGCCTGATTATCATCAACAACAACAACAATCGCAACAACAATAACAACACTACTTGGAAGATGTGGCTGCGGCAACGGGATGAATCTGTCTGGCACGCGGCACAACCTGGCTTAGCGAGAGAGAGAGAGATAACTTGAGCAAATGAGAGGCATCAAGAAACGCCATAGCAGGCCATATCAAGCGACGAAGAAAAGACGGGACTCCGACCGCACAAATTGGCACACTCACATATTTTGCACAACTGTCTTTCATCTAACTTTGTGAGGCCCAGCTAGCAGCAGTCACGTAACTAGACAAACCGACCTGTTATTGGATGTTACCGAAACCCTTGATTACTAAGGTGCGCATACAAGTTTATATATATATATATATATATTTTCTTTTAAATTCTTTGACTAATAATAATAATGTCGGAGTTTAGTAACAAAGAAATCAGCCATGACATGAACAAACCGTAGGGCATGAGCATTACGTAAAATTAAAAAACAGTTTACTCCAACTATAGTGGGAATTTGTTTAAAGGCCGCATTTCATAGTGCGACTTAGTAGTCATCGAAGTTATTATTCACTGTCGCTAGCGAGTGAAGATGCAAACAATTCCGCTTACAGCGTGGAATTGTTTACGTTAAATTATATATTTCCTTCATCTGCCTATGGTTTTCTCGCAAATTTGGTATCAACATTATGCTGCTACACTTGTATATTTATAAATCTCAATTGTTACCTGCTAAGCAATTTCAGCATTTTTACCGCATACCAGGCAGACAGTGCACCCATCTGGCCAGGGATGTTGTAGCGAACACTTTAGCTGCCACTTTGGTTCCCATACGTTTGCAGCCGGAATCAAATGTTTTTTTTTGTAGATATTAGGGGAGAACAAACTTTAATGCCCTTTTGCCGCTGGCGTTATCCGTAACCGTGGAATCACGATTTTACGAGTACGTAGCCATTAGATGTCCGTGAGTGCATAGACATAGCAAAAGCGAAACTTCAAAGACACTGGCTCGTTTGAGATCAGGGTTGGCAGTGTTGCGTAGTAACTGGTAGCATCAACGGTAAATGCTTGTCACATTGGTCCATGTTCTGGCTTACATCACAGTCTGGTTACAGAGACCACGCGGTGGTGCCATATCAATCAGTGGCTTTGCGGTGCCTCACTGAAACATATATGTTAAACTCAGGACTAAGCTGTAATGTAGCTTACTGGATTTATGTGAGAGGGGTAGAGCTGTACATATAATGCAGACGATCCTCGCTTTTGTGACGTTTTTTTGGTACTGCCTATTTTATAAATAAGAAAGCGTTATTTTCTGCTCGATCGACGTGAACAAATCGTTCCTGTTGTAACCAAAAACGCATTTTGTTCGAAAGCTACCAGCACAAGCGAGTACCTTAGGGCTCGCACGAGCGAGAAGGGATAATTGCGTTGTTCTGTTTGCGAACAAATTACGCGACGCAAGTTGCGCGACGTTTACAAATTTGTGCTTACTCTTTATGTTTAAAGTGCCATGTAATTTAGGCAAAATGCTTGAAAGTCATGGACTTGCAGTATATATATATATATCGACACATACTCGTTCAAAGTAATGTTTAAAGTTTGCAAATTTAGTTAAAAACAATATCTTTTAAGTAAGTGTATATATATATTTTATAACATTTTAATTGTAGGAAATGCTTTTATATGTCTGTCAATAACATCTTAACAGAACGGTAGACACCTGGTGCGTTTGCGAGCGTGCGGCTGTTTATATATGTGTGATTGTGACTATGGATGCGTAACAATGCCGCCTTTATCATCATTATCATTATCGCCGCCGCCACCGACATCCCGATTAAATCAACACTACGTTTCTACTTTTAGCCTTTCATTTGCTCATTGGCTTGAAAGGAAAAGAAGAACTCTTCCATCTCGGTCGTCATCATCGTTGCCCTATTTTGTCGTCGCTTGTCCAATGCTCTTTGTGCAACAACTGCATGTGGTTCAACTGCACGCTGCCTTAAGCGTGCGGAGTGCTGTCTGCGATAAGCTCTTCGTTTTCTTTATGTCACTGAAACGGAAAAACTCCTACGGCCTAGCTAGCTTGCTAAAGCTCTAGAAAAAGAACCCTTAGTCCGCCCGCCTACATATGCGGGAGCGCGGGTTTTTCTCGGCACCTTAAAACGCGGCGCCGCTAATGCTCGTGAAGGCACTGGTGCTGATACGATTGCCACGACTTCTCTGAGGGGAACAACAGAGATGATGATGATGACGACCGCCGCTATGCCAATTTTGTCCCGATCGTAAAAAGAATCTTTTTCGAATTCTCAGACATTTGTGTGGCTTTTTTCCTTTTCCTCACTGTCCTTGTTGTCTACTCCGCTCTTTCTCCGCTCTGCATGTTTACTTATTTCATTTGCAGAAGATGGGCACTTCGCGGAAAGACGAGATGAGTCGCAGTATCAGCCATGGGCTACTCCTGCTCATAGGGCCGTACCTTTCTCTATGTGTTCTGTCATGTCTGTCTATCTTTCTTACTGAGGGGAGAGAAAGAGAGAGCGATTCCTGACGAGGTGCTAACCAACGAGGACTAGACCAGGATCAGGAAGGACAATGAGGAGGACGACGACCACGGAGACTCAAACTCGAACCTCGGCCAGCCCTAGAAGCCTAGGATCGCTTGTCGTGACCATCCATGCTGCATCGTATCGTTTCTTGCAGACGTGTTGAACGTGAGCCTCCCGTGTACGACATTCGTACGTTGTCTGTACGGTGGGTGGGTATCTGTGTGTTTGGACGGACACCATGGTGTATGTCGGCAGGCGCCGGAGACAACAACTACGCTAGGCTGTGATGAGCCTGGGGGCGGGTTAGAAGGAGGAGTAAGGCGCTGTTTACCCAGTATATGTGCACAGGGCGTCTGACTTTGAAAGATAACACAGCGCAGACATACACGCGCTCTCTCTGGCTCTCATCACGCGCGTACATTCACAAACACATTTCCCTATTGTTCTCTCTTTTTCTCTCTCTCTCTCTCTCTTGCCTTAGACCTCTCTCTCTCTGCAAATAGCTAATCGCCGCACAACGTAGCACCCCACCACTGCTTCCCATCGCCCGTAGTCAACACTTATTCTACTCGTAGTCGAAGTAGATGCTTTAGCAATAGCACGAGATGTTGTAGTAGCAGTGGTTGCAGCTGCAATCGAAAATTCCCACCACTGTGCTATTAGCATGTAGTTCGTTCGTTCGTTTATTTGTAGTATAGTACTAATAGTGTACAGTATACAACAGAATTATTTGCTCCTGCAAATCAGCGGTCCCTCGGCTCCTGTTCCCGCTGGTGCTGCTGGTGAGTACGTCAACTGTGGCCGCTTCTGCTGATCTTAATGTTCGTAGTTCCAACGGCCCCTTCATAACTTGTTGCCGCAATCGGTCAGCAACGACGACGTCAACAACCACACATCGTCACCGCCTACCCCACCAGGTAGGTGGCTGACAAACTGACCCGCTGGCATGAAACTGCTCAGCCCCAGATCGAGGCCAGTACAATCGAGGGTGGCAGGGATTCTGTCAAAAGTCAGAGAACGTTTACCTGGGGTGCTTTGCCTGTACGTACAAAATAGACAACCCCGGACACTACAGATAGGAGATCTGGACTATATAGTACGCGGGCTCCACACAGAACCCGGTGAGCAAAGGCCCACCAGGCGCACTTTCGCACTGTCTCTTCCGTGACTCGCCGCTGCCATGAAACTGCTTAGCTATCGATGCGACTATCAGGGGTGCAGCGGCTTGCCTGGTGCGTCTTCCCACACTGTGTTCCTCCTGTTGGGCTGTTGTAGATATCTGCAGTCTCCGGTTGTCTGTTTGCCTATCGAGGTCCAGCTCGTGTGGACGTATCTATGTGTATATAGGTTTCTCTCCCTCCCTCCCTCGTCTCTCTCTCTCTCTATATATATATATACGCAAATGGGTTAGTTTCCCGTTTTGTGTACAACAAACATATAGAACGGGTGTGAGAGATTGGCATGGAGGATGCGAAGACAAGCAGGATAAGGCTAATACTCATGTTGGATCTTACGACATAAAGATGACTACTGTTTGCCGAGCTGACTGGCTCGCATCTGATAGGCGTCGATTTAGGGAAGGCGAAGCAAGCTGCCACCAGGCTGCGATTATTCTTCACACAACTCATGTATCGATTTCAAACGCGCGGGGGCGGAGAATAGTATCGAAGTAGAAACTACCCTTTTAAATATGTTTTTGATTCCACGGATCACGGGCAGTTAAATATGTCCGTATCTATATATAGTTAAATAGATAAATATGCCGACGTCATAGAAGACAACGCATGCACAGCTGTATATCTGGCCGTTTGAAACGATCTACTTTAGCGAAACGCTAAACTAAGCCATAGTTTGGAATCATTGGAGAAAGCGCATTACATACAACCATTCTAATGCCTCGGGGCTCTAGGCTGCGTATGCCCGTGATTGAGCCGCTTAACCAGTTCCTGGAAAAGTGGCGGCGAACAACCACGGAGGCAGCGACGGAGGTAAGAGCGCTCGACATCCTTAAGTCACCTTGGTTGTGGGCCAGGGTAGCCTGCAATGACAGGCACGTCTATACCAGGTACATCGTACACGAATTCCATCTCCCGAGTATACTCCCGTAGGGAGTTTCATGAAGACTGTAGTACTCAGTGTAATTGTCAATTTCGCTCGCAGCAATGCGCTAAGTACCACTCCTTGCTGATTGTCCAGCTCTGCAACGACGATCTTTGCCGCCTCTTCTCTCGGCGGAACGGTATAACAACAAATAGTGATGTTTAATATTAACATGAACCATCTTGTACATACTCTATTTGAGTTAACTAAATATGATTAATTGAAAAAAAAACATTCTATTTATCTCTGTACTAATGATCTGCTCCATATCATCACCTGTAGCGAATTGTTAGCATTCAATGCTGCATCGGTGATTGGTGACGAAACGACAATAATAAATAGGAATAAGAAGAAATATAAACAAATAAAAAAGGTATCGAAGTCAGCTATGTAAGGTTCTTGTATCGTAGCTCTGGTGTAATTTCTAGCTGGTCTCCCAAGCTCGTAGGGAGGATAGTCTACAATTAGAAACAATATTCTTAAAATTTAAAAATGTTTTAATTGCTAGCATCAAAGTTTGACGAGTTGCGGTATCCGTATTGTTTGAATGTTCGAGATCGAGAGGGCCTATGGAGAGTTTACGTTCCGGTTGGTCTGGTTAAGACGCTTCATATCAAGCATGACAAAGATTTTTAATTGCATTTTGAAATAGTAGTCGGTTCACGTTGCAAACCTGATGCTTTTCAACTAGTGTCTGTATTTAGATTAACCAGTGACATAGTAGTTGGATAAAAATGCTTTCAACGCTATTTTCTTCTTTAGTGTACATATATATGTGTGTATATATTATATGTATATATATATATATATATATATATATATATATATATATATATATATATATATTGTATCGACTGGCAAGCAGAGTTCCGCTATAGAGCCTACTGTAGACGAAAGATATTGCCTGTTTGCTTAATCGACTTTACTGGCGTGTCGCTAGGCGTGGTGTCTATTGCTATCTAGGCGTGTGGGTCCACGTACGTCAATATGTATGCATGTTGCCATCGACGACGCGAGAGCGGGACAACAAAACACTCGAAACGAAATGCGGCCCGACGTAATGTGTCTCGCTGCTCTGTGACGTGGTGGCCCACGCTTGCCTGGTGTTCTCTGAGTCGCAGAGAACCATGCAAGCAGAGGTCCCTTTGAGTTTGGTCCTTCGCCTCGCCTCGCTGAGTCGCTGATGCTGATGTATAAGTAGTATCTGTCTCGCCGAGTGTCTTTCTGTCTGTCTGTCTGTCTGCCTGTGTCGAGACACACAGGCAGACAGAAAGACACTCTCTGAGACACTCTCGTCGTCTCTCTCTCTCTGCCTCTCTCTACGTCTGTAAGACTGAGTGAGTGAGTGCGTTTGTCTGGGTGATAGCAGTCTAAGTGCATAGAGGCGCGGCGCGCTGGTGCAAGCGGCCTGTTGTCGTAGACGCAACCATGTAGTCGACTGCTCGAGTCGATGGTTGTTCCTCGTCCGAGCCCAGCACGGCCCATCACGGCCTGGCTGGCTGGCTGGCTCGACCAGACCGGCGGGGTGCGCACTGGCCACCACCCGTTGTTCGCCCACCCACCCATTCATCCATCCATTCATTCATCTACCCGTCCACCCAAACGCCCGCCCGGCCGGCCGCACGCTGCAGAGGCGCGCCCTAGGGGTCACAATCAAATTATGCGTTGATGCTGCTGCTGCTGCCCCTGCAGGCAGCAGCAGTAGCAGCCGACGTCGTTGCGGCTGCTGCTTCTGCTACTGCGTTTGCGCCCATTTAAGACACTGGAGGCAGCAGGCTTACAACTACGACACAGCAGCAGCGGCGGAGGCAGGGGCGGCGGCGGCGTCGGCATTGCACGACGGCAGCACACCATTAGGCTGGTTCCACTTCGATCTCCCATCCCGTTCTTGGCCTGCGCGCGCGCTCTCTCTCTCTCTCTCTCTCTCTCTCTCGCCCCGCTTTCGTCTCTCTTTCGTTCTTCCGTTCTCTCTCTGGCTTGCTTTCGCGCTCGCTGTGCGATAGACGAGCAAGTGGGCCAGTGAAACCCAAGTTTAGTTGGAATCCTTCGATGTTATCGTCATCATCTCGATGTTGTTGTTGTTGCCGTCATTGTCGTCGTCGTTGTTGTTGTTGTTGTCGTTGTTGTTGTTGTTGTTGTTGTTGTTGTTGTTGTTGTTGTTGTCATCATTGTTGTCGCCGGCGTCATCATCCCATCAGCTATTGTCAACCTCCTCATAGTTGGCATTGTCCTCATTGGTCGATTCAGTTCCTGCTGCCCCACCATCGTTGTTGTTGTTATTGTTCTTGTTTTCTCCCTTGTCATTGTTGGTGTTGTTGTTGTTGTTGTTGTTGCTGTCGCTGTCATTACCACCGCACCCACCGATGCCCTCTCCTCATCAACGCTTCTGTACTCTAAACCGAATACCCACTAAAACCGAAGCAACCTGCTTCCTTGCAAGTAGTGCACCGGCCCTCGTTTTCCCTCGTCTTTCCGCTCTTCTTCTTCTTCGTCATCTTGTTCTGCTCTCACTACGAGCACAGCAGCCCTTGTCGTGATTTGCTGACGTGTCGTCGTCACCCAAGCTTCTGAGTGACGACAACGAGCAACGAAGTAGAAGAGTTCACGACGATAAGGATGAGGAGGATCAACCACGACAGCAACAACCACGAAGACAACGACCAGCGACAGAGCCCAGACCACGATCACAATGGGTCACAATGGCAGTCAGTGGCCATCAGAGCGTCGACGGTCCACGACACACAATAGCGCCGTAGATCCAAGCGGGCCTCTTATAGCCCGTGGTGGTTACCCAACCTAGTTAGGCCTGCAGGTCCGGCGGTCAGAGGAAATGAGCTCCTTGACCCTTACTTATGGACGGATGGGTGCTTATGCATATTAGTATGTCTTAATGTACGTACGCAGGTACCTCTGTACGTTAGTAGTAGATGTAATACTATGTTTCTTTATATATGTGCACACGCGTAAAAGGGCGAGTGAATGAAGGAGTAAAGAAATTGATAACTGGCTTTGACATGCATCGATGGCTACAGTATGGCTGGTTAAATGAGTGTTTGTATACTGTGCGGTCGTTGCGGTGGCGCGTTCATGCAGTTCTCTACCAGTTACTGTACGACGCTGCGACTGCAAACCAAGAAAAGGCACTCCGAAAGAGCTAAGAAAAGAAAATCTACCAAGCTAGCGAGGCCTGATAAAAAAAACTAGACCCTAGAGTGATGATGGTGGCGGTAGTGGCTCCAGCGGTGGCAAATGTAATCGCGCGACATTGGCAAGAATTGAACAATCAGCGAAGATGTAGAGTGGCTTTTGAACGGTTGTTCGCAAGTGTCTACATATATGTATCATATATGGAGATACAGAGAGAGAGAGAGGGAGATAATCGAGAGAGAAGGGGGGGAGAGGGAGAGATTGTGTATGTGCGTGAAGGCAAAACAGAGGGATAGAGAAGGACATGGGCAGGAATAGAGGGAAACATGACAGGGGGCGCAGACAACAGGCGCGGAGAAGGCAGAGGCGGCGGGCAAAGAGCACTTAGATATGAGTTTGGCAGGGAGCGCTTGTTCGTCGCCGCCTTCTCCATCTTGTTCTCTGGGAAGTTAAGAGTGCCACGCGTCCTGCACCAGCGGTCCTGCAGCCGTGAACAAGGACCTCCAGTGGTAAAGCCGTAGTCCTCGTCGCCTCCCTTCGAGAGGCAACTGGACAAGTGAACCTCCCCGCCCGCCCGCTTCCCGCCCGCCCACATTTCGCTTATCTGCTCGGCCGGGCTGGCTCCAGAGTGGCGGCTCACTGGGAAGTGGAGGCCACCAAGAAGGAGACATCAGCACTGCCGCACTCATGTCAACGGAGAAAGACGACACGCTGTTCCAAGTCAAGGAAAACACAAAGAAGAACTTCTTTTTTCTGGCGCCGCACTGCTTCGTCAGGCTCCTTTACGTAGGCACAAGTTGTGGTACAGAAGATAACGGGTCTTCAAGTCTTTAATTCGAGCGGGTCTCTAAGTCTTTAATTCGAGCGGGTCTCTAAGTCTTTAATTCGAGCGGGTCTCTAAGTTTTTAATGAATACTTCAAGTAGTCTCCCAGAAGTACAGCTATAGATCGCGCCTAGATCGCGTCACAGCTTTCTGCGACCGAAATAGCAGTGTCATGGCGTTTGCCAAACGTACGAAGTGATACTGCGACTGGCCCTGTTGTCGACGGCTTTTCTTCGTATATCTTGTTGAATTCTTCTAGACGTCACCAAAGAAGATCGTGGCGTAGAGAGTACTCGTACCGATGCATGCGAAATCTCGGAATACGCACTTATACGCACAATTGGCTCGTACTAATTGTTTGTCCACCCAAACTTCTATAGCCTCTCAATGACATACCATGGGCCAGCTTTTCGAGCCAACTTAAGCACATATTTTTAAAACAAAATTGTTTATAACAATGCATTTTACCAGCTCGGTTATATCAGATAGTATCTAGTATTTTTCGAATTCGGAAGATGGAAATTTTTATTGCAACAAACAGTTGAGCTAGTACGATAAGCCTATTGCGCGAAGAAATACCAGCGAAACCTTCAAACGTTGCCCACGGCGTGTTTCACACGAGAGGTGAATTA
Organism: Dermanyssus gallinae; assembly: GCA_003439945.1. Taxonomy (NCBI): domain Eukaryota; kingdom Metazoa; phylum Arthropoda; class Arachnida; order Mesostigmata; family Dermanyssidae; genus Dermanyssus; species Dermanyssus gallinae. The sequence continues at coordinate 15,441 of QVRM01003424.1, forward strand.
CAATCTCTTGCCGGAAAAGCAACAATTTGTTTCCACCAAAAACTCTTATGCGAAATACATACGGCGAGAATTTTTTAGATAATATTCTTTTCTGGAGATATTTCTACAGCGTCAATATATATGTGCTTTGGATAGGCTTGACGTACTCTGAAACTAAGGGTTCAGCCAACACACAAGTTGTAGTGGCGGTGGCTTAGGCGGCTAACGCACCGTTCGAAACGGGGCGTTGCCATGGCAACCACGGTTAGCAAAACATCGCTAGTTCGAGCCCTGGCCGTGCTGGTTGAATTTGTTGCACGTGGTTGTCATTGCCTTGCTGCTACATACCTCTGCTGGAGAAAGCCTATATAATTCCAGTACGAGAACGCGATGACGATAGATGCATTTAGACGATATCGTGCCACAGGCAACTTAGCCCATTACGAGCGTCTAAAATGTAGTTGTCAGAGCGTTAAAAAATACATTAGTTTTGGTACACAGAAAATCTATATCGAAAGACCCAGTGCCTAAACGAGCGCACCGAAGTAAAATATTACCAGCAGGTGTAACGGATATATATATATATATATATATGTGACACGAAGGTAACCCATATCTACGGTACTACTTCTAGTGCTTTGCCTTGTATTACTTGAATACTTGAATGTGCGTTATGTAAAACGCTACTAAAATTCTACTCACTAGATAAAAAAAATTTCTACCTGGTTGACACCCTTATGTGACCCTCCCCGGCACATTCGTAGCCATTTTCAAGGTTTGCCTGGGAGACGGAAATTTTTGGCGTATTCGAACCGACTTTGTGACTACTTCTACAAGCGTTGACTTCTAAGGTACTGGTAGGTAGGTAATTATTCGACCCGCATCTTAAGAAACAGCCTAATAAAAACTTTTAGGATCAGGTATCAACGTGGTTTACTATTCTCTCTTGCACATATATATATATATATATATATTAACGAATTATTATATAACAGCATTGAACAGCGTCTTGAATAGGGCAGCCGCAGCTGCCTTTCTCGACCCAGTAATTTCACAACACTGAACAATGACAAATCAAAAATTACACAATGAGTCAAGATCCCTGGCTTCAATCCAAGACTTAGCCTCAAGCGCCGTAATGTTTTTTTTTCTTTTCTCGAGATGGCTTTCAATAAAATCTCATTAAAAAGAAAAAATAAAGCTTTTGCTTGTGCGTTTGTGGTCGTGTGATTGTCGTCGTTCAATCTTGTTCTCTCGCTGCGTGTGTCTCCTTCTGCCACTTCCTCTGGTACTGTTGAGATAACTCAACAAGTTTCCGTTCTCGAATTCGATCTTGAGAAATTCTCTCTCTCTCTCGGTCGTTGCAAGGAAGACGCACGGCATTGCGAGATAAGCGATCAGCAGTAGCAAGCAATGAACAGCCACTGAGGTAGCAGAGGCAGCAGCAGCGTGGCCGCGAGACAACATTTCACCACGTATGTAATCGTGACGAAATCTCGCGACAACAACAACAGCAACAACAACAACACTAATCGACCGATGAGCGATGACGATAACGACAGAACCGTGTGTCACGAGCACGGCTCAAGTTCCCCAGGTCCAGATCTCTGTTAGGTTAGAATAGGCTGGCTAGGCTATGCTAGGCTGGATAGGCCACGCCAGATATGCATTCACAGCCGAAACCTGTCACATCACCACCACCACCACCACCACCAACACAAAAAAAAGAAGAGCCTGTCTGGCCATAACGCCAACAGCTCACCAACCACTTCGGCCCACTAACCACTCACTTCTTCAGTGATCCTCAGATATCTCTCGGAGTATACCTCTCGCGCCTTTATTGTTGTTGTTGTTGTCGTCGTTGTTGTTGTTGTTGTTGTTGTTGTTGTTGTTGTTGTTGTTGTTGTTGTTGTGTTGTTGTTGTTGTTGTTGTTGTTGTTGTTGTTGTTGCTGCTGTTGCTGTTGTTGTTGTCGCCGTTGTTGTTGTTGTTGTTGTTGTTGTCGTTGTTGTTCTCGCCGCTGCCACCGCCGCCTATTTCGCATGTAATCGTCCTTTGCCTTCTGTCTCTACTTTCCCATCGTTCTCTTTCTTTTAAACTATGAATATATATATAATGTCGATGCCTATCTATCTCCACCTATCAATACCGTTTGATCTCTAATTCTGTCTTGTTGTTGTTCGTCATCTTAGGTCGGCGGATGCTGCCGTTGCAGTCGGCCAGGGTGCTTTTACTTTATACTCGCGCGCTCGTAGTCATTGTAGGTACGCCTACAACGACGTATTTACTACACACGATTACACTTACACTTACCACCCGATCCCGCCGAGTACCAACCACATCGACTGGCGGCACTGTTGCTGCTGGTAGTAGTTGCAGCGAATAGTACTAGAGCACACTTACTCTTACACAGCTAGATCGTAAGCGGAGCAGCGATGGGCCATGGCTGCGAATGATGACGGCCACCATGTGATCACCGCGAGGTGATCGCGCGAGGACAATAAAGACAGCAACAACAACAGCAACAACAACAGCAGCAACAGCAACGATAACAATATCGACCACAACAACAACAACAACAGCAGCAGCAACAGCAACAACAACAGCAACAACAACAACAACAACAACAATCACACCAACCAACGACAACAATATCGACCACAACAACAACAGCAACAACAACAACAACAATCACACCAACCAACGACAACAATATCGACCACAACAACAACAGCAACAACAACAACAACAACAACAATCACACCAACCAACGACAACAATATCGACCACAACAACAACAACAACAACAACAACAACAATCACACCAACCAACGACAACAATATCGACCACAACAACAACAACAACAATCACACCAACCAACGACAACAATATCGACCACAACAACAACAACAGCCACCGCAACAATATCGACTACAAAAACAGCAGCAGCAGCGGCGACTGCAGGTCTTCGTCATATCGAGCCGCCTCTGGCTCCTCTGGTGATGGTGTCGTGGCCGCCGCCGCAAAGGTGACTGTGCCAGACTATCCCAGCTTGTTCCAGCATGCGCGCATCACTCATCGCGCCTGTCACTCATTTCACATATTTTGCTATATATATATATATATATATATATATGTATATATATATATATATATATATGCATATATATATATATATATATATATATATATAGTTACGATCATGGCACACTGTTGTTGCTGCTGCTGCTACGAGTGGCGATGATTCGTGTTCGGTGACGGTGTTGATATGATCTCTGCTCTTGTAGAGAGGTCATTCATCTCGACGCTCAGTACTACGTGATCCACTCTCTGTCCTGTCCCCCTCCCCTTCTCACCGCCCCATCTCTAAGTATCTCTCGTCCGCACCCCCCCCCCTTCTCTCTCTCTCCCTTTGGGTACTTTTTCTATCCGGGGGGAGCTCGTTGTGTTTCTGTCATTCTGTTGCTGCTGCTGCTGTTGCTCCTGCGCCCATAGGTGCTGGAGTCCATCCTATGCGCCCCCCCCCCCCCCCCCGCCCCATCCCAGTGCGCCTATCGCTCGTAACGATGTAAAACTCGTGTACAACCATACTACCCCGCCTTCAACAGCATTATTATCATTATCATCATCAAGGACAACAATCGTAGCAGCAGCAACCATTGCGATAACAAACATTTCCGCAGTTTGGACAACGACAACAACAATAACAATATCGACTACAGCGAAAAAAAATGCAACAACAAGGACAAGAGTTGTGGCAAAATACGAGACATATAATTGCATATGATGTCATAACGATGACATGAAATGTATTTATTCATTTACTGAAATATCTTGTTTCTTATTTATAAACGTATTATTTAATGATTTTCTTTTTAATGTGTTTGATCATGTATATGTACATATATATATATATATATATATATATATATATATATATTGACCACAAGTGTGCCCCAGAATTTAAGCTTTTATACCCTGAGACATCATAATGTCGAGATTTTAGAGACTTAGAAGTAATAATCATCAGAAGTTAGAAGCCTTAACCTCTCCACGGGAGACTCAAGAGCATCGGAATTTTTTCGTCAGAGGCTGTCGCTTGACACCCAACGAGGAAACGCAGCATCTGTTCGGGGCACATTGTTGAACTGGGCTAATCCCGGGAGAGAGAACCCGTACCCACACGTTAACGCAGAGACAATTGTTCACTCCAAAGTGCTAACATAAAAAGTAATTTAGTAATAATCATTGTGTACGAAATGAGAACGTTATATATAGGTGGCAGCAGATGTACTACACCTGATGTTTATAAGCAAATATTTAAATGTCTAATCGTCTCACAGTTTATCCGCCGCTCGCCTGTGAGATGGAATATTATCTTGTAATAAACGAAAATTAATAAATGGCGTACAAGAAGAAAGGCTGCAAAGAAAACAATTAAACAAAAGCTTCTTGCTTACACTCATAGAGCATCAAAATTCACGGCTCTCTCCTTAATCATCTAGAAAGGTGAGTACTCCGAAATTCATATCCCAAACTCCTGACAAACACTCTAGCGTAGCCCGAATCATATTTGCAGTAGGAAACAGAAAAAGCTAACGAAAAAGTATCATGCACATACATATGGGCAATCTCCCAAAAAAAAAACGGTATATCTTTAACTGGCACATACAACTCAATTTTTTTCTTAAAATACGTGCGTTTTCTTTATATTTAAAAGAACCTAATTTATTGTCTTTGTTATAACTGAGAGTGCTGCTCCCGGAGTGTGGTCGCCCCCGCCCCTGTAACGTCGCCACTTCGTTAAGGATGCTATTTCTATCACTGTCACCGCCCCAGGAGCAGTTCTTCAAAACATACGTTTACTTTAAAATGTGTTAAACATGCAGCAGGCCCACCGCATTAGTTCAGCGGAATATCGTCAACAAGTATCTATTAGAAAATACCCCATATATAGAGTAACCAGAAGCAAGTGTTGAGATTTGTGCCAGAACACCACTACTATAATACAAAACAACAACAACAACAACGACAACAGTATTTATACTAATAGAGACAATATTAATGATTGCCTATGTAATGTGCATCTGTTCTCTTGGGGCGGGTGTAAATATGTTCGGTTATATACTGGCACCGTCACGCCGCGACATAGTATACTTTTTCGGGCTGACCCTCAGCCAAAATTTAACGTCCACGGGACTGCTTTTCGCATTGCTTTATAAACGGACTCCCATAAATACAAATGTGCAACGGTGGGGCTCGAACCCGCCCACCTATCTGTGTCTCCTTCGGTCGCGAGGCGCAGGCGAATGCAGCACGCTACCGGGCTCGACACGCCGCGACATGCCTGAACGTTTATGGCATTTAGATTTTTTAGCGCCCACAAGAGAACTCCAACGTATTGCAGTACCACCAGCGGGGTTCTCTTAAAATCGTACGTATAGTTCAAGGTGAACGTGGCATCGTGCATAAATGTAAGCATATACGAGAATGCACGATGTTTGTTATATATTCTATTTCGTACATAGTTATATATGTATATACTATTTTTTATATATGTATATATATATATATATATTTCGTGCATAGTTATATATGTATATACTATATTTATATATATATATATATATATTTCGTGTATATGTATATACATTATGTTTCTGTTTATAATACGTCAGCAGTTTGAATGCACTACTGTTTAGAAAGAGCGTAATTAACATATAATTTTTTTATTTATTATTTCCGTTTTATTTTAATTACATATTTTAATATTTTAATTAAAAAAATTCAAAATAATTTTAACAATATACATACGGGATACGATCATTTATTCCAGATTATACTACCAATAAAATCTACAATATTTATTAAATTGATCTTTGGAAATGATTATGTTACCTATTGAAAATTGTGTGGAATTTTATCAATCGTTTAGCAGATGTACAAAGCAAACTGAACTTAAGCAACGAACACAGCATAAATGGACAAATTAATTGTAGCAATCGTAATTATAAATCACAACGTGCACAAAAGTGGGAGTTGTAAGGTTTTTCAAATATATCTATATAATGCAGGCTCATATATATATATATAAATATATATTTATATATATATATATATATATATTTATATATATATATATATATATATATATATATATACATATAAATATATACATATATATATATATATATATATATATATATATATATATATATACATTTATTTATATATTGTTTAAAATTGTTTGCACCTTATTATGAGTTATATATATATATATATATATATATAGTTGGGGACGATAACGCTCTTTATTGATGAATTTTTATTTTTTTTGCGTTGTTATCATTATTGGTTTCGTGTTTGGTTTGGTTAGACGGTTTGTTTTTAGCGATACAAGCATGAGATCCCGTAGTCATAGCGCATCTTGGCATGCACCTTCTAGTAGCGCTGTCGTCAGCGCAGATATAGGTAGACAGGCAGACATCGCAATTTTCAGCTCGTACCAGCTCCTCCTGATCCTGGAAAGCCTGATTGCAATACTACCGAACCACTACTTCTACTACTTCGACTACTGCCACTACATATCACTCACTGTCTGTTTGCCTGCCTCTCTGTCTGTATGATACTGATACTTCCCTCTGACGACAATACTGAGACATAGGCGTAGGTCGACGATGCAAAGATTGAAATACGAGCCGTGAGGTCGAGGGCGGCGTCGACTATCCGACCTGTGTGTGCGCGGACATCTCCATCCAGGGCGGCGGCGGCGAGAGCAGAGCTGCGCCACGATGTCGAAGATCATACCTGCGACGACACCCGTGAGTCGCCGACGCAGCAGCAGCAGCTAAAATACACAGATATATCGCTGTCGCTCGAGAGAAACTGACTGTGCTGAGCTTAATCTTCCCCTCAGGCCTCAATAACAAGCAGCAAGAGAGAAGCAGCTGGAGGGCAAACAATGAGGGTGGGTGATGACATTGTACATTGTTGTTGCTCTTGCCGCTGACGCTGCTGCCACGCTGATGATGAGGTTGAGGTGATGAGTCTGGTGATGGTGATAGGGTCGGTGATGAAAACCATGCAAGTGACACCACCACCATGTCTACACGAAGAACAGGATTTCTGCTGGCGAACTAGAACTCAAAAGAGAGGACGACAGAGAGAGATAGATAGATAGATAGATAGAGAGAAAGAGAATGGGGGTTAAAGGAGAGAATGCGTACCCCGGATTGACGACGAGTGCGCCGAGCGCCTCGCCGACGGTTGGCTGTCGAGAAAAAGCTACTCAAAAAATGAACCCAGAGACGAGTCCTGTCCTGCCAGCCGAGTCCCGAGCCTCATACGCGATGCGGCCCCCGGATCATGTCTTCGACAGGCGTCTCGGATGCGCTTTGCACTCAGACTCATCTGCCGGCGAAAACTACGATGTACTTCTATCATTTTACTGCTGCTGCTGCTGCTGGTAGGTAAGAACAACAAGAGTCAAAACGAAGCACCGCTCATCATTTGGCCCGGCAGCGAAGCCAGGTAAGTGAATTAGTGCGGTGCTTGAGAAGCATTGTTCTATTGTGTCCCCGTATTTTACTGACTGGCCACACTGGTTGTTCGTTGTATCAATGAAGCAATGAATTGCGGATACGTGCGTTCTAAAACGTCACCGCTATTTTCCGGTGACAAGGTGGCTTGAGACGGTGACGCAGTTGTACTAGCAGTAATTTTTTTTTTGTTTTTTGCCCAAATTTTGACAAACTTGGGCAGACAGCAGAAGCAGAAATGCTTTTGCTGCTCTCCGGTCGTTGTCTGGCCAGGCGGCTGTCCATACTAGCTCTTTTATTACATGTTTCAGATGTTGCAGAAAATTCTCAATTTTTTTCACATTTCTTTCTTTGAAATGAGTGCCAGTATTAGAACGCTCCGCGCGGGTGTCGAAGTAATGCCACGCAATTCCGTGCCTTAGGAAGTGGGCTGAGGAATAGTGAGAAGGAATTCTAAGCAAACTATATATATATATATATATATATATATAGCGGTACACTGCTTGTAGGAAAAGGCACTTGTTTTAAAACGTGTTTAAACATCTTGCTTTCTAATAGAATTGGCAGTGTTAAAATGTTTTTTTAGCAGTGAGAGTGAAATTACAAATTTTGATTATACCGACGCAGTTGGCTTGATATTATCTAAAAAAATATGCTATTGCAAGATAACGAAATTATCGACTAAGGAACGTAACATGCTGGCGCATTTGGTAGAAAATTCTAGAACAGTGAACGCGTGGATGCGAAGTAATCGAGTTGAGGAAATTTGCGAAAATCGATCTCCTGTGACGTCTTGTGTTTGAGCTTTCCTGTCCGATTTATTGAACGCTTGTCGTTACCATATATAGTAAACGTATTCAAGATAACGCATATTTTATGGAGATCATTTTGATACTAAATCTGAGGTGGTAGAATTCGCGGCGTGATTACCGTGAGCCGTTTTCTTGCGCCCGCCGATGCCACGATTCGTTCCACCAGCGATTGAACACCCCAATGATCGCTATAAAATACGCATTCTCTAAATCTGAATGTGTTTATTTTATGAGCATAATGGCAAGATTTTAAAATAGTAAGCGTAGAAGCTCAACAACTTCGAAAAACATTACAGGATTTCTATTTTCGCAAACTTCCCACACTGCGACTAATTTGCTTTCTCTAGCTGGCTTTGGACGTTCTTCAAACAAAGCAGAATGTTCATCCAAACACGCTGATATTCGGTTTCTAGCAGAGTTCGGTTTCTTAGGCATTTTGTTTTCTTGCAGTCACATATTGTGATCTGGCCAGTCATATCAGTGTCACATAACTGACATGAGTAATTTCACCATCACTTCTAAACAAGGCACCTTTGTCGCCTCATTCCGTTCTAAAAAATATTTCTTGAACAAACTTCACCCCCTAAAATAAGTGCACCACATACCCCCACACTCTGCATATATATATATATATATATATATATAGTAAAGTCTCACTAAAATGACTACTGATGAGAATTACATCAAGCCTGTCAGAGCGTGCAAATTGTTACTGATCGTTTGGTAACAGCTAAGTAGATAGAAAAATATTATATAACGGGCTAGTCTGAATATATGGTCGGTAACTCTAAACGGTCCAAAGACAATCTCAATTTGATTTCGTCAATACTTGTCAGAGAGGTAAAACTGCACCACTACAGACTTTCATGTTTCCATGTTCTGTCGTACCGACGAACGATCGTTTTCCGGTCTATAATTGCCGCGCGTTAGACTCCAACTTCTACAATGAGTGACGACTGATGAGGCTTAGCTACGCGTTTCTATTCGCTTTCCATAGGTCAAACCTATTACCCTTTTACGGAGAAAAGCAATGCCCCGAACGAGCCTCAAGTGAGGAAAAAGAGAGAGAGAGAGCGACAGGGAGAGACGGTCTATTAATAAAAGTAACCACGAAAACCCAATTAGCGACAATAGCAGCATAATGAGTAAAAATAATACTAATAATGATGATACCAAACAGAGCATGTTGAATCTGGCTTAAACGTTCATACCTCAGAAGTGTTAAATAATAATAATGATAAAAATAATACTAATAATAATAATAATAATAATAAGAAGAAGAAGAAGAAGAAGAAGAAGAAGAAAAAGAAGAAAAAGAAGAAGGACAAATAACAACAACAACAACAACAATAACAACAACAACAGCTATAAGCTGACGCGCGAACCTGGCCTCGTCCCACTGCAGAACACACATCCGATTAGCTATACATACGCACACACACACACACAAATGCACATAGACACAACCACGCATACCTCCACATGAGCATCGATCATCAATCGGACCGTCAGCTGACTTATACAGCCGCGGATGCCATCTGATATGCGGCTGCTGCTGCGGCTGCCAACAGTCATAGCTTTCCACACGATCCGAAGAAGAAGAAGAAACGCGTAGTCGGTTTCTCCACCCTGGAACGAGCCAATCGGATGCGATGATGCGACTGGGTCATCATTGCTGACCGTTGCTGTTTGTTGCTGCTGTTGCTGCTGCTCAGCACTTCTCGCTCAGCTTTGCGTGACACGTGGCGTGTCGGCCACAAGCTACGCGCTGCTCGTCGTCGCAGCTCTCTGTCGTCCAGAAGAATAGAAATCTCAACCTGTTACTTGCTAACAACTTTTTGATTATTTCTCAATTATTATTACATTAATTTTACTCCTATTAATATGATTATTCTTATTGCTCACACACACATGGCACGCCAGCGGTGTTGAGGCCACGCCAGGAACGCTGTCGGAGCGGCTTGGAAGTGAAAAACCGCTTCGCCGATCGCGCGAACCGATACCCAACAGACAGCTACGTCATCACACCAGACCACGTCTGGTGTCACGCAGCCAGCTCTATCTAGCTAAAGCTATCGTCAACGATGATCTTGATAGCGTGATTCGTGATGGGCTTCGCCCTCCTCGTGGCTCTCGCTAGTGGTCTGGGGTTTTGGCCCGCGTTAGCTGGCCTCTCTACCGTTGGCGCAATACCACTTACCCTCGTACTTACTCACTGTAGCTTCTATTGATATCTATTTGTAAATTGTTGTTTCTTTATATATATATATATATATATATATATAGATTTGGTACCAAAATGTTTCTGTATAGAAGGACCTGCCTCGCCATTGCATATTTTGTGCTCCTATGTCGAGCAAAAACACTAGTGTCACAAACTGTAGTAATTTCACTCTCACTTCGAAACAAGACTTCTCAGAGACTATGTTCTATTGCAAAAAACACCCTATATATACTGGCTCATTTTAGACGTGTGAACAGACACATTAACGAATTCTTAAGCATATAAATAATTAATGAGAACTATACGTTGTGAGCACAAGCAACTAAAAACAAACGAAATTTGGGCAAATAACGATCATATATATATATATATATATATATATATATATATATATATATATATATATATATATATATATATATATATATATATATATATATATGTGAAATCGTTTGAATTGGTACGCTAATAAAATACCTATTATTAGAAGAGATATGCTTAAGAATATGCGTTGTAATGTTCGGGTGTCAATCTTCGGGCAAGGTTGCCTAACTAAATCGAGCGCAGCAAACCTTTTTCATTGTTAGGTATTTTATATTTGAGCAATGGAACTCTAGCATATATATATATATATATATATATATATATATATATATACATATATATATATATCCTGGGGTGATGGAACCCCGTTGGTTTATGTGCAACAAAGTCAAAGGTGTACGTATGTATAAGACCTGTTTAATATTCAACTTTTCGATGCTAGCTACACAAGGTTGAACGCTATATATATATATATATATATATATATAGTTAACCCTGACCGGTCGCACTAAATGACCGGTCTCAAACCGCAGACTCAGTTTCGATTGCAGAGTCTCGAATTGTGTCTCGAAAGAAAGCTAGGCATCATGCTAGACGTGCTAGCAATGTTGTACTACTATGCGACGAGCGACACGGCAAATGGAAGCAACACTCGTCTCGCTTCATGGCGACCGACAATGTAAATGTTTTTCATTTGACGCAACCCAACGCAGAGCCCAATACGGTCGGCGTATGCAGTCCGGTTAGTTCCGCACCGCTTAGTCACAACACACGGTGTAACGCGATCCAGCTGGCCGCGTGCGCTGGCGTCCTCCGTCCCGACGGTCGCACTGCGACAACCGCCGCGAACCTGATTGTGGAGGATCCAGGCCTGAACGACGCAGCTTTCCTCTCTTCTCTATTCTACGTCGACGACCTAGTCAGTGAGATAGATGCGCACCCGATGTTGGTCGACGCTGTTCGGCCAAAGTCTTCCGGAGTGAAACCTACCTTTCCCCGACGATCTCTCTGACGAGTTTGCTTCTGTTCCACTGCAGTTTCCCTAGCCTTCCCTCTCTCTCTCCCATGGTTTTTCGTGGTTTGACACTGTTTTTGTATATATATATATATATATATATATATATATATGTATATCCCTTTTATCATATCCACCTCCCGTCTTTTCTGCAAGACAAGCAGCATTTCCAGTATGGCAAACATGCGTCTTTTTTCTTCTTCTCATATCTGTATGCTCTCCTTCCACCTTTCGGTCTGTCGGTCGGTCCTTCTGCTCTATGGCGCTCTTGTGTCACGCGCGCAGCGCAGTATGTTCGCGCTCTGCCACAGGCCGGGCGAATCATCGGAAGGTTCGGATTCAGGCTTGGGTTGCGACATTTATTGCCCTGCCTGGGCGCGGAGGGGGCGGCTGGAGGGAGAGGTGGTGCGCTGGCGATGACGGCAGCCAATCTGGAAGCTCTAGCTGCTATGCTTTACCTGCTACCGGCTCTACGACATATGCGGCGAGGCCTATCACCATCGTCACTAGTAGCAGCGGCGACAGTAACAGCAACAACAACAACAATAAGGACAAGAGCCATATATTTAACAGCAAGGTAGCAACAGTGGCCTGCAGAACTATCAGCAGCACAGAACCCCAAAGGCGGTCTGAAACAGCAACGCCAAAGAAACATCCAAAGCAATCAACAACTAAGCCGTTACTTCTTCCAAAATGTCCGTCTTCCTATCTCTTTCTCTTTATCTGTAGTTTATCAGTTTCTTTACATATATTAATATAATATATATATATATATATATATATATATATGTTTATATATATATATATATATATATATATATATATCTACATATATATATATATATATATATATATATATACGGCCCTCGACGCAACAGCTTGTCGGTATCAATCTTAATTGTCACACACCTGTGTCATGCCCAGCTTCAACACCCGCACAGCCCGTCTAGAAAAGATGCCATAAGCTAACGCTTCTTTCACATCTGTTGGTATACAATCCGAGTGGTGGAAATGTTGTTTCTGATAATCAAGCATGTCCCAAAAACACTGTGTATATATAGTACCATCGATTTCGCGACAAACGTAAAGAGATGTAACCCCGTTCCGGAAGGCTGTCCACGTCAATAACAGAATAAAGCCTTGAAATAGCTCGCGATATCGTACTCAGCATTGACTACTTAGTATCAGGAGGGTAGCTTAGGGATCGAAGATATTTTATGGATTGGTTTGTAACAGACTTGATAGTTATTTTCTGCATCAGAGGACTGGCAGCAAAGTTTGTTTTAAAAAATGTTGAATTTCCAGCGAATAAAAACCCTTTTGAAAGTGTCTAAATTGAACCTTCAGGCGGTAGCAGAAGACTCTGGATTGCTTCAGAGAGTGATTACAGGAGAAGAGTCATGAGTGTTTTGTTACGACATTATGGCATCGAAACCGAAGCCCAATCCACTTAGTGGTGCTTACAAGAAGAGCGTCAATCGAATAACTCGTACAGAGCAGATCCAGCACCAAAGTTATTTTGACCTTTTTTTTGACTAGAAGGGAATTATCTTCCACGAGTTAGTTGCCGCCTGGTTCTACGGTCTATAAGGAAATACCACCGAAACATTTTAGAAATAATACGCGGAAACGTCCGGTGCAAGAGGCCTGAAATCTGGGCAAACAACTCTTAGATCCTCCGTAACAACGTGCCTGCGCACACATCGTTATTGACTTCAGGTTGTTTGATGAAAAAATCGATTTCTGTATTTCCGAAACCTTCCAACGCATTAAAAAATGAGGGAACAACGTTTCAAAACTAGGGAGGAGTTAAAGAAAAGTTTGCAGAAGCAACTCAACCCGATTCCGAATAACGCGTTTAAAAAATGTTTCGAAGAGTGCAAAAGGAGGAAGATTTAACGGATAAATATACGCTATGAAATAATAAACAAACATTCCGTTTTTTTTATAAATATTTAAAAGCATTTGGATCAGCTTTGTATATATATATATATATATATATATATATATATATAATATATTTCTAAAGAGTTGCACTATAAAACCTTTGGAACTAGGTAGTTGAAGAGTCTGTCAAAATCTAGCTCCCGCTGTAAAAGAAACAGAGTGACAGATTAGGACTTGTTGGCAAGCAAGCTAGTACCGTTCGCACTTTTTATCAGCCCTTATCCTATTTTCATGGGATATATCATGGGATTTGGTCAGATACTAACGATTATATATATATATATATATATATACATATATATATATATATATATATATATATATATATATATACATACATATATACATATACATTATTCGCTTGACATGTATACCTAAATACATATGTCATCATTTATATCAGGGGGTACTTAATAAAGCAGCATAAGCAAACATGTTGAGATAATTAGAGTTTCCCCAACAGTCCTGGTGGACGGAGTCGAATCGGTCCGTTCTACTAATAGCTGAATGTTTTTTTCTAGACTTTGGTAAAGCCTAGTGCGCCGTTGAGTTTAGTTACAAAGCCAGGAGGCCTAAGGGGATTTTCCTTGCAAGCACAAGGAGAGCCGCCGTGAAAATGGTTCTGTAGAACCGAGTCACTCGAATAGCCCAAACGAATGACACGCTGGTCTGCTTAGCATAAATTCTAATAGTCTGCAGATTGATCAGAATATACTCCTAAGCAGAGTGTTAAACGGCACTTTAGCTAAGTTTTGTCTATATAGTTTGGACATTTATAAACGTCTGAGTGACCCACTACAAGCAAACACCAGGGATACGAACGAAGACAGTTTGCAGAGGAAATGCCGCGTCGATATTAGGTGCAATGGGCTGAGACTAGCTACCATGAAATAACGAGGATATATATTCAAATATTACAATTGTATTGTTATAATAATAATAATAATAATAATAATAATAATAATAATAATAATAATAATAATAATAATAATAATAATAATAATAATAATAATAATAATAATAATAATAATAATAATAATAATAATAATATCGAATTCGTCGAATGTGTCGAATTCGTTCATTAAGCCGAGATGGTGTTGTCTAGTTATGAAAAATCTAATTCGCCCATAGGCTAACATATCCCCCCCCCCCCCAGGGCGAACCTGTCGAGTTATAGTGAGCATTTGAGCAAACAGATTAGAAGGACCCCCCATGTACGTCACAAAAAGTCGCATTTCTAAAGAGTTGCACTACAAAACCTTTGGAACTGTGTAGTTGAAGAGTCTGTCAAAATCTACCTCCCGCTGCAAAAGAAACACAGTAACTGATTAGGACTTGTTGGCAAGCAAACTAGTACCATTCGCACTTTTTATCAGCCCTTATCCTATTCAAAGACGTTAATATAATTGACGATTAAACGACTGCACGAACACTGTAAACCGACCGGCGGGCCAAACGTCGAGATGTGATCGATCGTTTCTGTTTATTATTATTATCGGCATATCAAACAACAACTTCCTCTTGGTGCATGGGATTTGGTCAGATTCTAACGTTTATATATATATATATATATATATATATATACACATTCATACATATATAAACAGAGAGATAGAGAGCCAGAGCTTGGTAAGGACCATGCGTCTACAGGTTTTATTTCGTTCACTAAGCATGAGTACGCGCGTCCCAGCAACGTCACGGTGGATTAACGAAATGCTTAGTCTAGGCGTGTCTGATGGCTTTTTCTGCTCCACTCGGTTACGCCGATAGATGTCTCTCTCTCTTTTCTCTCTCTCGTCCCTCTCACAATCCATCTACACGCTACTTCTACTACTAGCAAATACAGGAAAAGAAGAAGAAGAAGAAAAGTACAGAGACAAAGAAAGACCAGAACGAGCGGCAGAATGACTAGGCAGGCTAAGCGTTATCGACAGGAGACCCTTGATCGAGAGTCATTCCCGACCGTAGCAGAATAGCAAATAAGTAGGGCAACACAATTTCCAGCGATTGGCTCCTTTGCTAGATCTCGTATGCAATACTGCTTGGTCCTGAAGTCATATATATATATATATATATATATATATTCAAGGATGTCACGTATATAGTGGCGTTCAGTTGTAACCGCACATACTCCACACGGTTTTGAAATCGACTTTGATTTAGCTGCATATAATCGATGTAAGCCTAGCATACAAATAAAGGAACACCTTATATATATATATATATTCAGAACCAAGTTTCTTGGCACAACCCGTTTGCACAAATGTGCATATGTGTATATATAGATACATAAACACAGGTATATACATGATATCGGTGCATACCACCAGCCTCGATCAACAGTTGACTTCGAGGCCATGGGGAATAGTAACAAGATAACAACAACAACGACAGCAGCGACGGCGCCGAAGCAAAGCCAAGCCGCCTCGACCACGGCCAGGATTCGAAGTCTGTTAAGCCTATTATAAGTACATTGCATTTTCTCATTGTGTGTCGCTCATTCTCTCTCTCCCTCCCAGCCTCCCTCTCCCTCTCCGCTAGCCTGTTTTTCCCTCTAGGTCGCGCTCTTTGCGCTCGTTCTTTTCGAAATCTTTGCTTGGATGCCTCCACAGGGTGCGGGCTGGGAAGGAGCAGTCTGTGAGGAGCGGGGGGGGGGGGGGGGGCAGGAGGGTGCAGGCGGTGGAAATCTGGGATGACTGGTCGTCCATGCGGCAAGCCGCCGGGCGAAGGTAATCGGTTTCAGCAAGGTCACCCACCCCTGACCCGGCCTCGGGGGAGCAGCGGGGGCTTTTGGACGACGAGATCTCATTGCTGGCCCATCACTCGAACCACGACGCAGGGACTCGGCCTTCAGCTTTGGATGCTGCACCGTCCGTGTAGAGACAAAACAGCGGCAGCAGCAGCAGCAGCGGCGGCGGTAATGCGGCCAGCGAAACGAGCTTAAGAGAGTGATGACTCAGCAAAGTGACTCAAAGTTCGTTTGAGCCAGTGCTGGTTGGTTCGCTCGCACACAGCTCGCCTAGTCAGACTGCTGCAGGTAACCCAGTTACAGCGGCTGAACGCTGTACGGAAAAGCATGCTGCAGAAGCGTCAAGCGCAGAAAGCTCACGGAAATCATAGCTATCAACTGCCGATGAAAACCTTTTTGTGGTTGAACTCGAGCACCTAATCTTTTTCGGGCTGACTCTCAACGCCAACATTTAACGCTAACGCACAGATTTGCTTTCGCAGTGCTTCGTAAGACGTACCTCATAACAATACAAATGTGCAACGGTGGCATCGAACCCGTGCGTCTCCCATGTGTCTCCTCCCGATCAACAGGCACACACGAATGCACCACGCGACCGGTCGCGACAAGCTCAAGCATCTGTGCACGTTCAGACATATTTGGCGCGCAAGTTTCTTGGCACAACCCGTTAAATCAATGCGGAGCGCCGATTGCGGCAACACGTTAGCGGAGTGTGCGGGTGTCTTTCTATGTGTAAGTATGCGGTTGCCAATTGCGCCAAGGTAAATCATTAAAAGGAAGGTAAGAAAGTAAATGAATCTTGTGATCACATTAGTGATGTCAGTGATGGCAACAATAGTCATAGACGATACAAATCGAGCTTGAGCCTAATGGTGCTCTCACAAGAATGGAGCAGAGTCAGTGCTCTGTGTTCCACAATTTAGCTACATTGTAGATTTGTTTTCTTCTTCGCGCATGAACAAACATTAATTCGTAAGAAACCTTCGCGTCTATCTGGTAAATACAAACCGGTTCGAGCGCACGGATTCATCCCAAAGCTAAAGACAGCGACTTAGCGATACCTGTTAGAGGAGGCAATTTGTAGCACCAGATGCGCGCTCGTTCAGGGCAGCGCAAAAATAGGCAGCGAGGCCACTCGTAAAGGCAGGATATCTGCGTTGGAACAAACGCATCTTATGCGAACTGATCCCGGATCATAGGCTTCAACGGGAAAGTATGTCCTCTAACAAAGCAGGCGCGAAAGGCGAGTGGAGCGGACGGGTCGTATGCCGACGTTTTGTCGACTTTTCCCTCTGAGAGAGGGTCGGAGAGCGATGTGGAACATAATTAGTTGCGGTGTTGAATGTCTAGTAGCTTTAAGGCTAAAGACCACATCGGAAAGCAGCGTTGTTTTGAACCTACCGAGAAGGTAGGTACATGCGTAAAATATGCTGCCTTTAGGGAAACGCCAACGCTTCTTCGTCGGCTAGTTTCTATGAGAGCCATAGGGTGCTGGCGTGGCTTCCCCCCATGTGGTGTGTGGGTTCTCCCGGGACAGTGATTCGACCGGACGGCAAGAACGGAACGCCTGGGAGCGCTTAATCTAAGAGCGTTCTTAACCAGTGCCGGAACCAAACAGAGACATTGTTTGCCATTTGTTGGCATCCTTCTGGCGAGGGCTTCTTGTTTAACATGTGCTAATCACATCCGTAGCAGTCAATTGCCTTTTATAGGTCAGAGCTATAATTTATTGCAAGCGGTTCCAATAAAGTAGGGCCACTTGTGTGTGTGTGTGTGTGCGTTAACAACAAAAATGATGTTCTTGTGCTCTTTTTTTTTATTTTATGACCTCTTGCGGTAAGCCATAGATGGGAAAGGCTTTTGTAGGAAATCTAATTCGATGGCGACCGATCTAGTTCGTCAGGGTAAATTTGCGTTAAAGGTTAATTGTCAGCACAACAACAATTTTCGGATTAAAAATAAAATTCGTCAATGTCAACAAACAACAAAAGATAATAATAATAATTATTTTTTATTATTATAATAAGAAATGCTGTGAAATTGAGTCAAACCAATTAATTAGCGGATTATCACGACTACAAATTGCATGCAACCTTCCGGCTTCGAAACGACAACGTTCAGCAAAGTCACTTGTTTGTCTTTCATACGAAAAAGACCAATATCGGAATTCAGCAGGGTGAAAACAATAACAATAAAACTAGGAGTTCAGCAAAAAGAATGCTAAGCTAAACACATTTAGTCAATCCATGCTTTGAGAGGCATGGCATGCGTACGAGGGCGATCTTTCTTAATTTGGTTGTACAGTACGAATATGAAGTCCGCTCGAAATGCCGATCAGTGTATCTAATGCATTCCTAATGCTAAACGTGTTGACGACTATGCATTTACGTCATATAATCGTCATTGGGCTTAACTCAAATTCTGTTATTATGACCGGTATATCGAGTACCCCCGATTTGCAAAACTGATGACCCACTGCTCATTTGTGTCAACAGGACTTCTAGTCCGTAGATCGGCCCCAACAATCTCAACGCTCACAACGAACGCTGTGAAGTTGTTGCGCGTGGCCAACATCTGACTACTCACTGCATTTTCTCTTCCCTTCTTCGAAAACGCTCAACTGCAGACGAAGTTTTGAAGTTTGTACTGAACCATGTAGAAGAACGGAAGGCTCAAGGGGAAATGACCTACGCAACATTTGTTGACTTTTCTTTTCCCTGCTCTGTCAATCTCAGCGTCTTCGATGGCAGCACGTCTCGCTAGCCGGCCATCGCTGTATGGATACATGATAATGAATGACGTGCCATGGCGTTCACCGGTTCCCCCCATCGGCACTGATGGCACTCCGCCAGTGTGGCTCTTGCTTAAAGGCAGGCAAACAAGGTACTCAAATGTAATAAACATATAATATACAAGAGCAATTCTCTGCAATCATGTGTAACAAATATTTTGTATAATTTAATGTCTTTGCAGAAACACCGCCTAAGGTACTAAAGGGTGTTAAGGCCCTTGTGTCGATTTCGCTCACATTCATACTGAACATGTCTATTCGCTTGAAGCCATTTTTGAGTCGCTTAAAACTGTACAGGTAAATTCATTCTGGCAAGGAAAGATCGCTGAAATCCTAATAGCTACCGACAAAGCACTCTCACCGACTTTAATTCTAAACTCTTAAGGCGAAACGTCGAGGCCCAACAAGTAGTAGAACACTTTGGTGAGACTTTGCGAAAACTTTGCGTTTCCGAGCTGGAATGCGAAATTTAAATGGCGACGAGGAAGTGCTCGGGGCATTTCTGGATATCCCTAAGACATTCAATTTGATGCAGCCATAAGTTCTCATTAAAAATCGCTCACTTGGGTGTAGACAGTAAATAGTTTGCATCTATTCCTTAAAAAAACGTTTATCAAACAGGAGCTCGAGAGAAATCGGGGTACCGCAATAGTTGGTACACGATTTATATATATATATATATATATATATATATATATGTATGTTTGTGTGTAGTCCTGTTGGCGCTTCCTTGCTAATGAAAGTCGTTTAACAATGGCTCTCTGCGTGAGTTTCCACAATTACTTGTGCGGCAAATCAACATAGTGCTGGAATAAGTTACTTCGGCTCGCGTCATGCCGCGAGTAGCTGACTGTATAATTGTATATTCTGTATAATGATCTATGTTATATGCAAACTCAATATGAGTGAAATAAATAAGATGATGACTTCGGCGTCTATACGTCGCTGCACTTGCAGTTTATTGTTGCAAACACCAGGATTGTAGTTTTCACGTCGGCAAATCAAATACGCCTACAAGGCTCAATAATGAGACCATCAAACCTGCCCCACTGCAATGGACATAACTCGCAGAGCGAAGACCAATGAGGCCGAGGCTTGTTATCTTTTGACTTTCTTGAGTGCGGAAGTCTGACGTCCACAGTCTGTTATGCTAAACGCGTAGCATGCATTTATGGAATCAATTATGGTCTATTTTATAACACAGTCTGGGGTGGTACGTATCGAAATGTTATTCAAAAGGCAGCCGTAGCCTCCGGAGAAAAAAAAGAATAAATCTACCAAGTTACATGTCACGAAATTTTGTTTTATGTGCAACGATACCTAACAGAAATGTATCAAGTTATGTTAGTTAGTGTCACTTGTGTATAGTATAGCAATACGATACACGTTCGTTCCTGCTATAAGCAAATATGATTTCTAAAGCGTTGTGAGTATTTTAATGAGAATATTCTTCAGGACAAACAAGAGCACCAGCACCTGTTTGAATTGAAACACATGTTTTTGTTATATATCCTATTCTGAAGATGATTAAAAGTTAAGTTAACTTACATTTTTTACGCAGGTCTTAATTGCCTCTGACTAATCAAGTGTACATTTTTGAATATATATCTCTATCTGATTCTTGATAAATGAATTACATAAATTTAATGAAAAATGGGACGCAACTTATGGGTCTATAGTAGGTTGCTTCATTTTCATTTCCTTGCATAAATAATGGCGTAGCTATTGCATTTTTTAATGGGCATACTCCTTATGGCTCCCAAAGTATTCACCCTTTACCTTATATTGAATTTCTTCACGGGGTAATCTCTTTGAATGTAAATGTTTCAGTGGAAATGCGAGCTTCTTTGGTAAATTTTATAATTCCGTTTGTTTATGTTCGCACTATATTTATTATAAACATTCTTAGTAATGCCAGTTTCTTTCGGTATGCTTCTGTCACAGAACGTGTTTATAATTTTCCATCTTTCTCGGAGTGTTTCGATGTTAAATTTGTCCCCATATAATTATTTATGTTTTTGAGTGCAGGGTTCTTTGGGTTCTAGCTTATCGCATACTTTTTTACATGATTAGATAGCCTGTTCTTCGCTGCTCCCATCTGTTCAAGTTCCCAATAAAGCCACGGACCAACAATTCAAGCATTTTTCGGCTTTGCTAGAGGCCTATAGGAAAACGTTCTATATGCATAATGTTTAGTTTAGAACTAAACATAGAAAAGTTTATCCGTGCGAAGTCACTAATTGAAAAGTGTCCGACCACGGCGTTGTTGCTAATGCCTGCTGAAATTATTAGTGGTATTTTTCCTGAAGTATCTGTGTGGTTCATTTATAGTCTGCATTGTGGCACGTGGTAGACCTTCTAAATCAAGACTTCTCGCAAAAACTCATTGATGACCTAGCGTGTCAGGATGTCAGGTACGCCATTGAATTTGTGCAGTATAGTTGTTCATTGCGGAGAAGAATGTTGCCAAGACAAATACCCTTGTCACCAGGGCACGTTATGGTTTTAAGGAGTGGATGGAGACCATGCGACCCAATCTAAATAGAAATGAAGTCCGGTGTCGTTGTCCGCCCACTATTTTGAATGCACACAAAACGCCCACAGTGCACTTGTGCACCAAAAATAAGTATAACTAACGCATGTTACTCTGCGTATGATGCAACATGATTTTCAATCGTTAATCCCGTACAATTACGAGCATACATTCATACATAAACACATGAGAGTACATGTAAGGTGCTACGTATGTAACGCTTGGAACAGGTCTTAGAGCAATAGCATCATTTAATTTAGCCAAAGTTGTTAAAAATTGCTCTCGCATTCAATCACATTCCACATTCGGTGGAAGTCCAGCTGGACATATGCACACTTTACCTACAGGGATGGTTTGTCTGTGCTGGTTGCCTGGTTTGATTTCCCACTTTTTGATAACAGGCGATTAGCTTACATACGTTTTCTCTACAGATTTTAACGTATACGCATGCAGGTAATGCAAATATTTATCCCTATACAGAACGCACGTTTTCTTATGGGAAAAATCAGTTGCTAACAATGACGCCATGCGCGCGATAAAAACGGATTCATAAAGTCGACAAGGAATACTGCCCAAAATCGTATGTCAACGTTTCTTCTTCTCTATTTAATACCTACCCTTCCTCATGTGTTTCTCTCAATATGCTCAGAGAACCATTGGCTCTTCCAAAAATTTTGCATTTTCACTTCTTATTTTTACTGCCAATAATAATGTGTTATGCGACTTAACTTCCAGTGACACATATTGCGCCTATAGCACGCTTATTAGTAAACCACCGTGTACAGCCTAAGCGTTTGTAGACGTGGAAGCTAGTATGTAGAAGGAAAACTGTACAGATGCGCCATCACCAGATCGCAGATCGTGCAATGCAAAGCACGGTAGTGCAATGCGGTAAAAACCACTCAGTTGGTTTTCCGGCACTACAACGGTGATCTCTGCACTTCTTCTCTTGGTGGAGCGGCACGACAAGAAATAATGATGTTAAATATTAACATGAATATGGTAGTCACTCTATTTGAGTTAAGTAGATGTGATTGAAGAAAGAACTGCGATAGACTTGGCAATCACTACGAAGCATCTCCTCGAATTGTTAGCCCGTGGTTCAAAGCGAACGCAGCGTGTCATATATACAGAACAGTCGCAGCAGCATATTCTAGTGTAGCAGGGTATCAGAGATTGGAGCCGTTGTTCTGCCCTTCGAGTGGAACGATTGTATTGGCATACTCATAACGCGGTGTAGAATACAACAAATGTTTGACTTGTTTGACTCAGCCGAGTAAAATGAAATACTTTTGATGGTGATGATTCCGTTGTGCTATCAACTTGCATAACATTATGATGAGTAAAGCTACAAGCAAAAGGCGTTGACGGTACGGCCTAATAGCAGTCGGGCAAAATGAGAACCGGTCATTAAGATTTGAGCTCACAAACTGTAATAGAGCCTGTGCGTCGTATTATAGCGTCTCGTGGTCGGTGCTAGACTACAACAGCACTGGCCCCCCATTGGGGTCCCGCATGGTAGCCTGTGTCATAGTTAATGCGATCGATTTACTGTTAGACTCGCTTAACCCCACATTAAATCTTCTCGTTTACTAAAATGTGAGTCATTGTGCCAAATAACGCGCTACGTTCAAACCTGCAGTCGGAATCGCACCGTCTCTATAATCAAGCCATTAGACAAACATAGCCGGATTTACTATCAAGTTTCATATTTTTATTCATTGTACTTGTATCGGTAGTGCAGATATCTGACGCAGTCAGATGAAATAGGCAGAAGTCGTAACTGACGTATTTTACGCATACTTGGAAAAGACTGCGGAACACGCAGTGAAACGCACATAAAAGTAAACATCACAATAGTAATAATAACAGTTATAATCGTAGACTGCTGTTGATGGCATTGACTGATAGCAACTACTACTAAAAGAACCCCACAATGTATATCGCTGGGTGGTTCTGGTAGGCCCTCGCGCGTGCGCGAGAGAAGCTGTCGCTGCTGCAGGGTGATGCCGATGACACCGATTTGAATTCGCGCGGTTCAGTTTGAGCGCGAGGAGGGCGAGAGGTCGGTCCGGCAGCAGAGCCGCCGCCATTTTGGCGGGCACAAGACTTGAAGGGGGAAGAAACAGCGGAGCGGCAGCAGTGGAAAAGTAACAAGTTGTGACTGTTGTAATTGTTGTTGCTGCTGCTAGTCGGCTGCTCCCTGCAGTTTTGTTGTTGTTGCTACCGTTGTTGTTGCTGCTACCGTTGTTTTCGTGCTCAACAGCGGCAGACGGTGTCAGAAGCCGTCGTAATCACGGACGTTGTCAAAATATTGTTGTTGTTGTCAAATTGTCACCGCCATCAGCACAGCGTTATTTTAATGTTGTGTTGAATGGTGTCTGCCGGTGCTAGCGAGCAAGAGTGAACAGCGGGATCAGCAGCGGCACCCGTTGTTTTTGTTATTGTTGTTGGTAGTTTCTCTGCCTCGTGTCTGACGTGTGGTCTGCCGTGTGGACGACAAGGGCAATCAAGTACAGAAATTCTGTCTGCTTTGTTGGCGCTGCTGCTGCTGTTGTTGTCTCTATGCTTGCTACACAAACAGAGTGGCCGCCGCCGCAACATTCATTAGCAGACGCCCCGGACTCGAGTCGCCGCCGCCACCGCCGCCGCCGAAGGCCGATGATATACAATCGTGCTACCTGGTGGAGACATAGTAGTAGTAGTAGTAGTAGAAAAGATAGGAGAGTAAAGAGCGGTGGGTGCGGACCACCAATTAACTGCTGAGCATCAAACTGACAGGACTGGCTGACTGCTAACAAAATAGAGACAAGAGAGCAGGCGACACAGCGAGAGAGAGGGAGAGAGAGAGAGAGGCAGTGTCGTATTGTCTGTCATCGATTTGGCAACAACCGACAAGTGAACGGTTTTCCCCAACAATAACAATAATAACATTTAACGACGACGACGACAACAACAACAGCAACATTAGCAACAACAGAAGAAGAACAACAACAACAACAACCGACAAGTGAACGGTTTTCCCCAACAACAACAAAAACGCAACAATAACAACAACATCAACATTGTCATTAACAACTTGCTGTCGTCCGGGTGCATTGTCGTCGTCGCTGCTGCGACATGAAGGCGAAGACAGTTTTCAACCAACGTGTTTCAAGCATGGTGTTGATATCACAGATGTGTGATAGTTATTGTTGTTGTTTTTGTTGATATTGTTGTTGTTGTTGTTTTTGTTATTTATTGTTGTCATTGTGGTAGTAGTGGGTGTTGTGCTGCTGCCGCTGTAGCAGCTGATGCTGTTGACGTTTTTCATGGTGTTGGTGTTGTTGTTGTTATTGTTGCTGCTGATGGTGGTGATGTCGTCATCATGGTCGCTGCTCACGATTTTGCTGCTTAGAAAGAGAGTGTCTGATCTGCGCCGTTGTCTCCGTCACTCATCCATCGGCACGAGACGACGGACGATGTTGTTTGGTGTGTTCGCGCT
Organism: Dermanyssus gallinae; assembly: GCA_003439945.1. Classification (NCBI taxonomy): domain Eukaryota; kingdom Metazoa; phylum Arthropoda; class Arachnida; order Mesostigmata; family Dermanyssidae; genus Dermanyssus; species Dermanyssus gallinae. Next base: position 40,837 of record QVRM01003424.1, read on the forward strand.
AACTAAAGCGGTATTATAACCAAATATAACTGTTCTTGACCAGAACACTACTGGCTACTACTGGTTTGGGTGTATATTGGGCGACTGATCGCCTGGTTGGCTAACTGTTCATCTCGTGGATAATCTCGTCTAATGGTGGCGTTATCGTTATCGTTGTTGTTGTTGTTGTTGTTGTTGTCGTCGTCGCTGTAGTTAAATCTGTTGTGAAATGGTCCACTCCAGCGGTGGTTAATGGTCTCGATGGTGGTGGTTGTGAAGTTGGTTGCTGTACCTACCCGACTGGTGAATGAATGAATGAATGTGATACAGTTCCTGTCTGAATGGTGATAATCAATTCGTTGTTGAGTGACGACGGTGTGTGGTCAGGTTGGCGTGCGTTTGTCTAGTTCTAGTTCGTCTCGCGTCGTCTTTCTTTCGCTTGCACACACCCTCCACCCACCCACCCATTCATCGATTCATCGTGGCATTGTCGATGTTCGGGCGTGTTTTCCTCGTGGCCGTAAACGAACTGGCTGCTGTTCTGCGCCCAAAGCACCCGCACCTGCAGCGGCAGCGGTAGCAACAATAACAACAACAACAACGACATTACAAACAACAACAACATTACAAACAACAAAAACATTACAAACAACTCCAACACCACCAAACAACAAGAACGGTTGTTGTTGTTGTGTTGTGGTTGGTGTGGTCGCGCACGCGCTAATTAGTGAGTGGCATTATTGAACTCGTGTCGTCCGTCGAGTCGTGGATCATCTATCTATCTACCTACCTATCGAGTGGTTATCAAAATCATCATCCGATGACGATGGTCAGGCTGTTGTGAGCAGATCCGACTGGCACCTCATTGCCAGCTGTTCTGGGGTAGCAGCATTTAGTCCGCGTGCCGATTTCGTGCCGTGTGTGGATTCGACAAACAACAACGACAGCAACAACGACAGCAACAACAACAATAACGCTTATAGCTGTCATTCGTCGTCAAAGACGAAGATTGTCAACAACTTCAGCAACAAGAACAACACAGCAACAACAACAACCATCTACAATAACCCCGCCCGCCAGATAAGAAAGAAGGCGGACTACCATTGACGATGGCGGAATTGCCCCATATCGGCAAGCACTGTTCGGTGGACGCCTGCAACGCGCTCGGTAAATACTAGTCTAACTGGGGTAGTTTATATAGAAATATTGGCGATGATTTATTAATCATTTACAATACATTTGCACACTCACAGTGCTCGCCTATATAATATCTATATATATCATATATAAATATATATATATATATATATTCTATATATAATATATTATAGAATATTGTGATGATTTATTAATCAATTTACATACGTTTGCACACTCGGCAGTGCTCGCCTCATATATACACATATATGCATATATATAATGTTGACCACATGTGTGTTTTCAAACGTAATCAGTCGCATCTCTAGTTCTACATCCCGGGCTGAAACCTCAGCTCGAGCCCTCTTACGGGGAAATTTTGCTCTATACGGCAGCGTAGAAGGCTGTTTCGTGGAAAGTTTGCCGGGAGTGAGATGGGGATTCGAACCCACCTTTTTCGGAACGTTGGCTGGTAGGAGACTATTACTCGTATGTGATAGTATTAAATTTACTCGTATGTGGCATAATTTCGTCTTAACCATTCACATTTAGCGAGCGCACACTGGCTTTTCTTAGGCTTTTCTCAAGCAAACGAATATAGCAAACGGCAGGGCAATATCAATATGAATACAATTGAGATTTTCACAATCAATTGAACAACGAAGAAGAAATACACCCGAATGAGCAGGATTCTGCGATCCTTGGCCGCTGCACGGCCACGCCTCCGATTTTTTTGGGGGGGGGGGGGACTGAACGTTACCCACCTAAGATGCTATCAGCGCTAGATACTTTCGTAGAAACAATTTGTGGTCACAATAGTGGATCTAATCGACTTGGCTTTCGGTGATGATCATGATCATCAATATGGTCACAATCGTTAGCCATTTAGTAGCCATCAGCATCCACAGTAAACAGCTTTTACTAAGAAGCTGGTATTTTGTCGTGAGCATACCAGAACACATCGTAGATAACCACTAACTGCAAGTGCAACAGCAGCAACAACGACAACAACAGCCACAGCAACAACATCAGCAACAACAACAAGTGCGTCTGTAACGGATCTGCGCCGCTACCCTGGCATTGTCGCGGTTTTTACGTGTGTGCCATGTCTTGTCATGTCTGTGAGCTGTTGTTGTTGTCTCGATTGTTGCGGTCGCTGTTGTTGTTATCGCTGCTGTTGTTGTTGTTGTTGTTGCTGTTGTTGTTTCATTCGTGGTCATTTGGTGTGTATAGGAAAAAAGTAGTTGATGTAGATGCTGATGCGCGCCTTGTGGCGGCGTGACCTAGGGGACTAGTAGTGCGTTAGTCATGGTTGTCATCAACCGGGCCGGTGTCGCCGGTTCGATCCCTATTGTTGTTGTTGCTCGAAGGTTCTTTGAGCGATGCTCATTGAGAATAGATGTTAAACCATAGACCGCTGAGAGTCAGCGGTCATGCTACCTACCACAAGGACTGTTGGGGAAACCCTAGATCTCATCTTAACATGTCCGGCCCTCGGTGCATTGAAGATGTACAGCCACACGGTGAGTTCCGAGCCCGTAGGGGAAGGAAGAGGATGGTGTTGAATAAAAAAAAACCTCCTTAAAAAATGTTTTAATTCTAGATGCGCGTCTTGTTACGTTCGTCTGTCTGACGCGCTGTTGCGCTGTCAATCTGATATGGCAGGTCGTTAGGCGTTCCGATGCTGATGACTCTGACAGACTGTGAGAACTCTGCTTCTAGAAAAGACGCTGCTGCCTAAGTTACAAAAGCGCGCTTTTATTATTCACAGAAAGAAGCCGCATTATGGTTTTGTGAACACATCTGAACGAACACCGACACGTTAAGTCGGCAGCCGCATAAGGCACTGTCGGCACAAACGTGGTGGCTCATGGTGGCCTTTCGGAACTATTTGTTTTCTTTTTCTGTTCCTTCATATCACGTAGGGAGTTACCTGTGCTTCTATTCGTTGTGATATGAGTTGTGCATCTTGATCTGCTTTATAACTCCCCTCGAAGTTGGGACGCTACATTTGGGTCGCTGCTAATATGTGTACAGCACTGTGTTACCCGCGGGTGGGGGGTGGGGGGCAATCCAGTGTAGGAAGCAGCCATCTCATCTCTGGAAGGTTCCCCGAACCGAGGCCGATAAACATACACATATATCTATGCGTGTGTGTTTTCGTTTTCTCTCTGCGTTGACCGCTTGTTTGTGACGACTGCGGATGCGAGTAGCGCGACGCTGTACCGTATCTGTCTTTATGTGGGTGGTTTGTTTGTCTCTGCGTGTGAGTGAGTGTAGATGTGTCTGCCTGTCTATTATTGGTGTGTATTACAACAAATTGTAAACAAGTCAACGCGCAGGAGGTCGGCTAAACGAGCGTGTGCGTATCACGTATCATCAACAGCACCTACAGACGTAGTAGTTAGTTGTATTTGAAGTGGAACGTACATTAACGAGTCGTTGTCGAGAGATCTTACTCACTGACATACTGACTGAATTACGTACTGGCTGATCTCACTGAATTAACCTGATCATGCGAATCGAACGAAGAAGCGATATAGTAACAAAGTACTCGATCGAACAACACTGTCATTACTTCAATAATAATAATAATAATAATATATCAGTAAGAGTTGTAATTGTGATAATTATGGTTATAATTCGTTTGCTACCTCTCCCTTGTCCTGTCGCAAGGCTGAAGGGCCGAAGAAGACGTGACAAAACGCGTGCGTCTTCTCATTATATTTGTGTGCATCTATTTTCCTTTTCCTCGTTTAGCCGTCGTATAGCATCGCAAAGCCCAGGTCACCTTATCATTACACAAAAAGGTGATGTGTACGAACGATACTCAATCACTCATGAGCATTACGGAAATTCTACAGGAGGGGCATTTGTTGTATTGAAACGGTGCAACGCGGATTTTTTTGGAATCTACGCTTGGTGTCAGGCAACGGTTTTCTGTTTTTTCGACGGGTCTCTATCTACACGGGACCATGCGTGCAGCTCTCTCGGTATACTGCATTACGCCGTGCTCGTGACTCGTTGCTCAAGTAAGAAGACGATCGAACGAACGAAATTCGGGTCAGGAATAGCAGATATCAAGTACATCACAGTGATATTTGTTGTTGTTGTTGTGATTTTTCATTTGCTGACTAAATGTCTAGCTATTTAGATACAATATCGATTGAGTAGACGGTCATTTGCCGCTACATATCGAGTAGTGCGTCGAAACTTTGTCGAAAAAGGTTATATGCATTGTGTGTGATGTGACAATGACGCGTCAAACGTCTGCAGTCGTTATGGTTGTCAGGCGTATACTACTCGAGCCGGGTTGAAAACGTGGGTAATATAATTCTGCTGTTGTTGTTGCTACTACCAACCTACCACAGGCACAAAATGCGGGAACGCCTTTGCCACAGTGTTCAGATCTCAGCGGTAACGGTCGCCGTACCCGACAGCCGACCCGCTTAGGCGGGTCTACAATTTGACATACTTCGGGCTCGGAAAAGGCTGCAATGCCTCTGTTCTAAGTTTCATGAAAGCTCTGCGAACTAATGATACAGCTGAAAAAGCTGAGTAAGGCACAAAATTAGGGACGCCCGGTAGGTAGTGAGAAGCAGCAAAGTGTATCTAAGAAGAAAGATTGAACAGCATCAACATCATTCGTTGAACATCATCAACGGCTACTTTAATTACTATTATGTACTATGAGTTATTATTATTATTATTATTATTATTGCGATGTATTACAACAACAAGCTAACTGTGTTCAATATGGCTATGCTAGCATAGTTAGCAACAGGTCTCGATGTAAAGCAGACTTTGTTCTGCTTAAACGAGATTGGCCGGCAGTGCTTGTGTCGTGCTCGATTAATGAGAGTTCAATCACCTTTGTCATAGACTGAACTGAGGCGCAACGTATAGCGACTAGGATCTGAAGCAGTTCTTAGCAAAATCATCGCTTAACTTAGCAGCACGTGCACTACTTCCTGTTTTCAAAGTTAGCTAACGCTAAATTGAAAGGCCTGCTTGCAACTCAGCCGTGTTGAGCCGCCTCGATGCAAATGTTAAAAAAATGTTATATAACGTGAAGCATCCACCAAGCAATTCGCCTCCACCGAACACCCTAGAAACTGTACGACTTCAAACGTTGTCATTTTCGTATTAGAAGCTATTTTGTCATTCCAGCAGTTTAGAACTTAGTGCGCTCAGTGTGTATGAGAGGAAGTGATTGATAGGGGCAGTCCTCGGACTGATCATCTTTGCTACAATTCTCGGGCCCAACTTTTGAACTCTTTGTACTTCGCTCTATGGAAGGCGGTTTTAGACTATTATACGTCAGTGATTCTCTATTGTTTGCAAGATTAGCGACAGCCGCTTGAACTGGCCAGTTGCACGTTGTGGTAGGTGGTGCTGCCAGTGCCCGCATCATTACATTTTAGACGAGTAACGGAGGAGTCGCTAGGAAGGCGATGGTGGTAGCTCATAGGTATTTAAGATTTGTCGAGCCCGGTGGCGTACGTAGTGCATTCGTCTGCGCCTCGCGACCCGAGGAGACGACACATAGGTGCGCGGGTTTAAGTCGCACCGTTGCACATTTATATTTATGCGATCTGTCTATGAAGCAGTGCGAAAAACAGTCCCGTGGACGTTAAATCTTGGCCGAGGGTTAGCCCTAAAAATAGAAAGTCGACGGTATACTGTTTAGTTGCGATTCGGCAAAACCTTGTATAACGTGGCACGTTATACAAGGTTCTTCTAGGGAACCTGCTCGTTGGGGATTACTTAGTTTATGGACCACGGCTTTCAGGCACTCTCTGTCAGTCTCTTGTGCAGCCACAGAGATGATATCTTTCCGGACGACAATAGCCGTTGACTTTCCCAGTGCCGATCGGAACTGTTAATTCAGCCGCAGCTACGCAGACATCTCATGAGACCAGTCACGTGTTGTCCAAAACAAAGTATTACTTAGCTGCATGCACTGTGAAATTGGCAAACTATTAGAAGGAAAGGAATTATTGATGCTCACCCACGTGACTTTCACGGATCAGGCTAGGAAAGTTTTGCCTGAGTCAACTAAGCGGTTGCTCCAAAACTAAAGCCTGGTGCTGAATAGCATTTTTTTCAGGCTGGCTCCCAGCCAACCTTTAACGTCTACGGAACTGTTTTCGCGTTGCTTCGTAAGACGGACTCTATAAATACAAATGTGCACGAGAATGCACCACGCCACGAGGCTCGATGAATCTTAGATATCTATGAGCTGACAAGTGCCCAAAAAAGCGTGCCTGTTAATTTGAGAGGTTTCCAACACGCGTCATCTCGGGCGATCTTTGAATTGAAAAATTTCTATTAGATTCTTTCGAGGGTGCCCTAAAGTCAGTCGAGAAGAGAATGTGGCAATAATTCACAACTTAAAAGCAAAATAATTATATGGGCATTAATACGTTCGTAGCCCAGAGCATGAAACCAGGCATTAGTCGCCTCACCCCCTTTCGAGGGACCGCCCATATGTCCATGACTCGTCCCTTGCAAAGACTCTCTGCAAGAACCCAGGCTCTTCTGCTACCCCCTGAAGGTTCAGTTCGGACATTTATCAACGAACCTTTTGCTGAAAATCCAGTATCTTTGGAACGAATTTTGCTTCCAGTCTTCTGACGTGCAATAAATATGGGTCAAGTTTGTTACAACTCATCTGTCTCTTTCTTGTCTGAAGTTAAGATATCTCCAATTCCTCAGCTATCTTTTTAATAGAAATGCGGCGACTGTTGAGTACAATATTAGAGCTTTTCAACCCGATACAGTTTTGTTGCTCATCCATTTTCGGCTCCTTAAAAATCGCCGAACCTAATTTTCTTTACTTCTTTGAACAAAAGTCAGACACTAAATGACCGTTGGGTTGGCGTAAAATTGTGTCTGTGTGTAGCTGCTTTTAAGTAAAATAAATTATCGGTTTGGCGGGAAAATTCAAAGTTCTAGAACATTCCAATCCGCCCTCATATGTAGTGTATTTGTTTTACTTCGCTTACAAGTTCAAAATAACTAATACGTCTATCTACTTTTGTAATAAATATATAGATTTGTTCTTTTATTTAGTTTTTTTACTACAAAGGAGAATTAATTCCTCCCCGTGAATTTGTATTCCTACCAGTCTCTCCCCATCCGCCTATCAACTCAGCTAAATAGCCATCCCATTCGAGTTGAGCACAGCTGCAGCATTTCCGCGCTGTAGGTCTAAGAGAGTCTTTGCAAAAGTAAACAGAGGCCACCTGTAGCTTCTGCCAGTAGGTCTGACACCTTCTCCGTGCGTCACTGCATAGCGCCTGTTCTTGAAAGGAGACGTCGTCAGGAGTTATGTATAGACGATTGCTGAGCTTCGTTGAAAGCACATCATCGACTACCGCAATAAATCGTCGTTTCTGGCTTGCTCAGGAACCAGGCGACATACAAGTTCCGTGCTGTTGTATCGAATGCGAATGGAGAGCTCTCTGGGAGCAAGATTTTGCATTACGAGGAGTACCTCTGCGTCAAAGGCTGCTAAGGTGGCTGGTATGAATATTTCGCATTTGGGAGGGTTGAGCTTAAGGCCACTGATCCGTTGAAAGTCTTTACACCCGTTAGACATCCTCTGCTACAACTAAGAGTTTCTTTGCCCGAAGCCAATCATACTCAGGGACCAGACGTTGAGTGTTGGCTGGAGGAAGTCTACCAGATTTTTAGACATCTAGGCAAAATAAGGATGGACCCAGCAGTTGCTAAAAATATAATTAAATGAAAAATTAAATTCAAACGTTTGCCAATAATTGGAATCACGTTGTTGGATTTTGGATAGGTTTCAAGGCGTACAAATATTTTACAAACACTAGGCCCAAAGTGTCCATAAACAGGATGGTGCACACGTGCCACGAATATCTCTCTACCTGTTCAAGATATTCGGACCCTGCCAAACATACATGCGTAACCGTATATATATATATATATATATATATATATATATTTATAACATTTTGTTCCTCGGCTGGCGGTCGTCTGGTTGACGTAGTATTCTGCGTGTATATTGTATTTGAAAAATTGTCTAAAATCTTTAAAATAACAAAAAACAAAAGTGTTTAGGATATTTAATTTTGATATATATATATATATATATATATATATAATGTAATTTCTAATTCAATACAATATCCGTGTGGTGGTGACACTTTTGGATTTTACAAGATGTATACCGGACAGCCATTTTTTGCATTCTTTCCCATAATCCAGGCTCAATTGCACCGCACCGTGAGGGTTCTTCATTGCCCGTTTGAACTTCCATCCAGATGGCCTTCGTGTGCGCTGAATATCACATAGATGTAGCGCTAAATACGATCTCAAAATACACCTGGTGTGGTGCGCGAAATACCCAGTTGTTAGGCACGTAAACAACCGATGTTTCCTGATATAGTTCCATATTGTCAGCTACAGCGGTAATATTTTCGGCCAAACGAACGCTCTGTAGCTATGATATAATACCTCATATACATGTGATGCATGTTATTTGGAGCAGAAACGTTCTAGCGAGGTTAAACGAAGATATAATTATAATTTGTTACAAGAAGGCGCAGAGAAGTATGTTAACCCTACACGCTTGGTGCTAACCTGAGTGCTAACTTTATTTCATTTTCAAATTTGGCTTTTTTCTGTTTTTCAGACTTTCTCGCGATTAACTGTGCCTTCTGTACACAAACATTCTGGTGAGTACGCACGGTTGGATATACTACATTATACACTATTGTGTTATAAATTAAATATTTTTTGTATTTGTCTACCACCCTCTCCCTGGGTTGTTTTATGGAATGCCGGCATTTGGGCACAATAGGTCTCTCTGCGTATCGCTGCACGGGGCTGTGCTAAATTATAGATGAACGTATAATGTTAATTTATTAAAAGACCGTAAGCTTTCTCTGCTGTTTGCTTAGTGTGGCGGTCATCTAGTTGGCGGTTGTTTAGTAACCAGCCATTGAGGTGACTGTATAACGGGTATTATACTGAACCGCATTGTCATCGCCATAAGATACAGTCGGTATAAAATATTATTATTGTTTGTTTTATGCAAGAAGGTAAGCCAAAGCAAATGTTTTTTGCTTAATTATGAACGAGTTACTAAGCCACACCGATATAATTTTTCCTCGCTATCGACATCGTCCAAGATTCGGCTATTTTAAGCAAACGAGTACGTATGCGAATGCGTTTTATGATAGTACATTCGTATTTTGACGCCTATGGGTTTCTAAAAAGACGCTCATTTCATCATAATCGACTTTTGATTTAGTTTTTTCTTCGAACTTCTTCGAGAGGTCAGCATTTGAACCCTCGATTGGACCTGTTACGGTTGATTTTCTACTGGAATCCACGTATAATGCAGTATAAACACGACAAGTTATCTTTTCGATTCGCTTTACTTTCACATAGTCGACTTGCAGGTTCTATTTATCCATAATTTACAAAAGCGATTGAACGAAAAGGGAAACTGGGCTATGGAAATAATACACCGCAGCACGAAACCGCATCTAAGGAAACCAAATATGACGCAGAAGGGTGGCAGAATGACGCCAATCTGCCATTCGATCCTACAGCGGCCTTGAAGGTTTCATATTGAGCTAGCTAATAATTGTAGCGAGTATCCTTGTATTCCGAAACCTTTGCGTGGTGTGTTTGTTCAGGGTCTCCGATTCTAGCATTGTTTCAAAACTCGCAGTCGTATTTTAGTTTAAGACGAGCGCATTACATTTTCCCTCCCGAGTCTTTTGGGTTTTCTATGATCAATAGACAAACAACAGTCCCTTTCTCCCTAGTAGTTTAAAACTCGTGCAAGAAGTTTGAATGAACTTTGGTTTGACTTTTATATATATAGGGCGGCGACAGACGCGATTTACTGGCAAAACCATAATCCAGGCCTCAATGCCAACCCTAAGAGAGTATGATAATACCTATTTGTAATATTACGCAGACGTACACTGTTAGATACCCTTTGATAAGCGTTGCTGCTGTATCAGCCACACCTGCCCAACGCTGTCAACAACACTTTGAAATGTATTCACGTGCCTTGTAAACCGTAACTATTCCGAGTAGACGCACAACCCGCAAAGTGTGCCGTCGCTTTATGTTTAACATGCTATGTCGGTCAAACCCGAAACATCGGCGTTGCAGGTGCAGCGCCGAAAGCCAGATAACCGCTAGATAAGGAAGCAAGTAGTACTCGATATATTGTTGCTACTCCAGAGGGAGACCTGGCTGAACGGAATTAACTAGTCAACAACTGGTGCCCTCTCAGACGACAACGATTGGTTCTCTCTTAGGCGGCGGCTGTATGTCCGAATATGTGTGGGTCTCCATCTAGCAGCATTTCAATTTACCTTAACGACTTGTATATTGTTTGTGATGAAATGGTTGAACGGTTCCTCCCTTTAGGATGTGCGCAAGAAGCGAAGAACTAATCATCAGATGCATCCGCATTAACAAAATCGTCTCGAACGCCACGGCCCTTACACACTTCGTGCGTATAGATAACTTCCCGGCCTAGCTCACGAAGACGGCCATGGAGGCCGACGGATTAACTTTGGCCTGTTCTGAGGCAGTAGTGTGGTGGGCTCCGTCTTATATTCAGCACGAGGTGCCTCTCCATGCGTCCTGTGGTACGTCGCTGTCACTGAGCAGGGGACAAAAGGGAGAATATATACCTGCGTCCAAAATATATACAGATTTTAGTCTTTCGCATCAGAGATGGTCTAGGTGGTTCAGGCGCTTTCCATTGGACTTACGGCGCATCTAATCGAAGGTGTCTGTGAAGGCGTCGCGAACGCCAGGATAGCTCACCGAGCTGCGGATTTGAAATCAATGACATTCGTGAGAGTTTTAGAGGGATTTCATCGGTGATCGTGAGCACAATTCCTGGAATTGCCAAAACGTTGTTCGGCCTGATGGCTTGTATAAAGTACGTGCGTTTCGGTAATTTGCTTATACATTTTTAATATGCAAGGGCACTCCAGGCCACCACGGGATGGGAGGTGGTGACACGCAATAACGCTTTAGTGGTACGTGAGAGGGGGTAGAAACGATATGTGAAAATCGAAATTTCGGAGTGTCTTGATGTATTTTATCGGGCAAGTTTTGGCGCTGTTAGTAATATCTCTGTTAAGAGAACTTATCTGCGGCAGAGGGTTTAAAAGGTTTTGTAGTGGAAACTTAGACGAGCATCCAGTCCTGGACCTTTGATGCTTTAAGTGGACATTTTATTCGGACGGTAAACCCAGCCGAAAACTTGAGGCTGGAGTAATTCCCAGGGCTGTCAACAAGTTTAAGATCACATACAAGCTCTGTAAAAAGATTTTCTTTGCACTGAGACATGCTGAGGAACTGAACCTCTTGCACGCATGTATTTCACCGCCTTCCCGCCGCGCGGGAATTCCGAAGAGTTTGGTTATCTGCAATAAAACATGGGCTTTATATAAAACATGAATTGACGCTTTTTTATGGTTATATATTTGTCACAGCTCCTTTGAAGCCTCGTTGTACTGTCAACAAGGTATTTGTGTTAACAAGCTAGAAGGGTGTGGAAGTAGTAATGTCAGGCGGTCTTTGACAAAGGTGTTGACGGCGCTGTATTATGCTACACCACTGTTACGCACTGGATATGCACATATTGTCGTACACCTGGTACGTGCATGTTTAAGTGCCTGAAATGTATCAACCGGTGATGCAAATAAATAAAAAAAAAGTACAAAAGCACGAGTTAATCATTTATCTCTTCGATGAAGAAATGACCCGCATAGCGACGCTAATTCGACTATTGTTCCTAATCAGCAATCAGTTTTTAGTGGAGCCCTTGCCAAATCATCTTTATGGGCCTACTTTTCTTGCGTTTATTTGATCTGAAATGCATTGAAGATTCAGTGGCAGACGTAGATCCTGCAGGACCTTGAAGGTATTTCTTAAAGGCGTCATGTTGTATTGGTAGTTGGGTTAATGTGTTGGAGAACGAGTTTTTCTTATTGCGCCACGGGTCCGGGCGAGTACCTAAGGTGAGTCCGCTACAGCTTTAGATGCCTTGACGACCGTATAGCGTGTATGGGGAACCGGTTAGGTCTATGTCGAGGTGTATTCCAAGAAGTAAGGCCTACCTGGAGGAGGCGGGATGCTGTGCCTCACAATTCTGAGACGAAGTTCTAGGCACTGCTTACTTCTCCTTTAACGGGCTTGCTAAAGTTTTGTTTCTGTAGCCATTCCTTGATTGGCGACAGTGGCACAAGATAGGTAGAAAGTAACAACTCTTCGCGAGTATGGGGGAATATGAAGATCGGCCAGTGCCTGAACGTCACATGATATACAGTTACCACCGCTGCTACTACTACTTACTGCTGCCTGGCAATACCGGCTAGGTATGGCATGTGGCGATTCCTGAAGCTGGCCTTTCTCGAAGGGAACATCGGTAAGCTATTGATTGCTTACTTCTCTACTACGAGCCACTGATAGAAAAGAGCTGACGACATGGTGCGCTGGGGCCGCCTGCGTCCCATCTATGTGCGATATGGTGTGGCAGATGGAGTCTTTTGCTCGCACGTACGGCAGACATTTGTAGACACCACCTGTAGTTTCGTCGAGCCCAAAACGGGCCGAAAAGTTAGAAAGTGGATGGGGAGCAAGCGGAAGCGGAGAGCGCCCTGTCCAGCCCTAGCGTGGATTTTGTCCTGGCCTGATGATGAATGGCTATCAATGGCTATCCGCTAACAACGGCACGTGTCGTCCGTTCATTGCAGAGGTCACAGGCCCCAACAACTCAACAACTACTTTGGCGCCTAAAACCCCTCGTGGTTTCTCGCGTTCACGTAGCTGGATTGCAGACGAGCACCCTTTGGCGAGCGAACCTGTTTCGAACAGCCGGGCAACCAGCGCGCGTAGTAGCTAGGCAGTAGTCCTATCCCAACCTGCGCCACCAGCCACTGAAGTCAACTGGAGCGGGAACAGGAGCAACAGCAACCACAACAACGGGCTCGCCACAGCCGTCATCATGCCGCCGTCATCGGGAGAGCTGTACGACTTTCGGCATATGCCAACTGAGATCAAGGTGGACTGCCTTTTACCGACCGGCATTATCATTCCGCTCGGGTGTACGCGGGAGGCGACGCTTGCCCAAGTCAAAACGAACCTGTTCCAGGAAGCTCGCCACTACCCACTGTTCACCCTGCTGAAGGGTCCGAGCTGCTACAGCTTCGTGTCCATCCTTCAGTCGTCGGAGCTGTTCGAGTTTGTCGACGAATCGCGACGACTATGCGATCTTCGTCTGTTCAAGCCTATTCTCAAGCTAGCCGAGGCGAGCGAAAACGCCGATGAGCGGAAGATCGATGCCGAAATTCACCAGGCTGTCGGTGGATGCATTCACGACTTCACCAACGACGAAGACGACGAGGTTGTGCACTTTCGGCGGCAGATCATGTTTGAATGTGCCGATGTGGTCCTTCGTAGAGATAAGGGCACGGTCGACGACAAGCTCAGCTATATCTATCCGCCAGAGATCGAACTCAGTACTGATCTGTCGAGTAACATCAAAGATCGTCTAGCTGAAGATGGCAGCTTCGAAGTTCAGGTGTGGGTCATGTCTAAGTCGGGGCGAAGCCATTCCCAATGTCGTTTCGGCGTTGCCGCACATGCGCGTCGAGGCCCTACTCGACACTGTGCTGTCCCGTTGTGGCGATTTGATAAATCCACATCATCGAGGCCAGCCACATCTCGTGAAGGTATGTGGGATGAACCAGTATCTGCTGGGTGTTTTCCAGCTCGTACAGTACAAGTACATACGGGAGTGTTTAGCCAAAGCTCACGTACCGCAGCTGGTGCTCATTCCGAAGCATAAGGTGTACGACGAGATTCCGCCGTCGGGCTTCAAGCTGCCAGCCTATGCACGACGGAAGACTGGTGCGGACCTGTCGACGCGTCAGATGCTCTATCAGATCAACGACAACTTCAAGGTGAAGATCATGTCGGCGTACTACCTAAATGTGACGAACGTGGACAAGGTGTTTGTTCGCGCCGGAGTCTACCACGGTACAGATTTGCTCTGCGCGGAGCAGGAGTCCAAGAAAGTCGACAACAGCTGTCCCGAGTGGAAGGAAATCTTGCGCTTTGCCCTGTTTGTGCCGGATATTCCGCGCAGTGCGCGGCTCTGTGTCTCGGTATGCGCGGTTCTCAAGAAGAGTCGCGAAAGCGTCCAGATCGCGTGGGCCAATGTGCCGCTGTTTGACTTTAAGAGCGTTCTCGTGAGTGGCAAAATGAAGCTTTCCCTGTGGCCCGTGCCTAAAGGCCTGACGGATCTCCTACATCCGCTGGGAACAACGTCGCGGAATCGAAAGGCGGACAGTGCCGGTCCTCATGGTCGAGTTCGATCGGTACTCGCCGAACGTACGCTACCCAACGTTTGACGAGGTGTGCGCCAATGGCCAGCGATACCGTGATCAGAAGGACTCGGAAAATCCGAGCCGGGAGGTCAAGGACCTCCTGCACGAACTCATCAAAAAGGACCCGCTGTACGAGATCACGGAGCAGGACAAACAACTCCTCTGGAGCCACCGCTA
>QVRM01003425.1:0-64250 GCA_003439945.1 Dermanyssus gallinae
TAAGTATTTCGCCTGCGCTTCGCCAACCGTCACAAAAACCTGGCATCTTACCGCACCTCATCATGCAGAAGAAGATACGAGAACGCGTAAGATGTGTGCAATCCTGCTATTGGCACGGACTGCTAGGGCTGCAAAGACATGTTTGCCTTAGATATAGGAGGGCTATTTAAGCCTATTTTCATCATCATATTTATTTTACTCAAATTAAGTATGCATATAACATAGACAATTATACAGATTATACCGTTATACAGTCAGCTGCTCGCGACATGTTATTCTCGTCTGCCTGCCTAGCCCTTTACAAGACCCATGAAACTTCGTGCACACCTGAGAGCACAGTCGACAGGTGCACTCGGTGTACTCTTCGTAAAGCTCGTGTTTGAACAGACCATGTGATAGCTATGAATCTATGTATCTGGTATAGACGTGGCGATTGTCACACGCAAGACCAAACCAGAGGTGAGAACCACAAAAAATATCCAGGTCTCCAACCTCTCGTCGGACTTGTTCAACTTTATTTATCTATTCCAAGATTAAGGTCACGAATGGTACTGTACGCGGCGTCTTCAACATCAATCGAATGATCTCATAAGCCGGTGCACATCCTGACATTAGGTATATAAAGCGGCTCCTTGCCCGCATTGACAGGCAAAGTACTCGCTTCATGTACATTATGAAACACCTTTCTAGAAAGTCAAAGTTTGCCCGAGTGAGGTGTTCCCATACCCTGTCAAGACCATACATCAGAGCTGGAACAATCTTGAGGTAGAAAAATGCCACTGCCGTCTGGACGGACAGTCGCCGGGCGTCGCCTACCTCTCCATAAAGAGCGATTAGGGCTGCGCACTGTCTCGACTATGTGAGCAGTGAAGGTCGTCCCAGCACAATGAAGCCGAAGCCCCAGGCACCAGAAAGAGTTAACGAATTCCAAGGATATCTAACCTATTTTATGTTGGGAAATGTGCTTTGTCAGAGTATCTCTGTTCACCCTGAGATGTACAGTAGAGAACAGAGACGTTCTAGTTATAATTCGTTGTTGTAATCACCGTCAAATGAATATTGATTATGTTTGTGAATATATAACTGCTTTATACAACAAAGGGATCTGCGAATCTCCCTGCATTTTCTAATCATATACCGCTTGCGTTTGTTTAGTAATTCTATTCCGTTTGGCTCAATGGATTTGAGAAGCCACGCTCATTGGTGCGTGTCCTATGTAACTGAGACAAGCGCATTCAAGCTAATTGTAGCGTCTATGTAACCACTAATACGCCTCGACTAACGGGAACAACCGACAGGCTTTATTCAACGATAATTTCGCAATGGCAGACATTCGATTATGGAATGAGAAACAATGCAGCTGCAAGTGAATCGTTGTTTGTTTTAAGGATTTAATCATACTTAGAAATGTATGCACGAATATCCCAAGTTGCCTCTTACTCTGATTCATTCGGTCTCGCTTAGACAACGTACATACGTGATAACCGCTTGGAAGATATTGCAGAACTACCCGAGAAATGTATTTTTGTCCGCCACCGTAGTGCTTAATACAATTATCGACGCTTGCCGTATTTATTGATGCTAAATAAGACACCAATGTCTCTAAAAGCTTAAAGACAACGTATGTTTCATGGTATTCGGATTATCGCTGTAACGCTAGCGATCAACCAAAAGCTCTTTTACTATGGCAGGCTCTTACTATAGTATTCATATAGTAGTATACCACGCATGTATCTATATATATATATATATATATATATATATATATATATATATATATATATATACAGGACTATAATGTAAAACAATAATAAGACACTATTTTGTTTATAATATATGTATGCACACGCATGTATCCATATATACAAAATATGCTATCAAAAATTATCAGGATCGTCCCTTTCTTCGCACCATGATGACAAGGAATATTTCGGTTTCTTCAAATGTTCTTAATGGCAAAGAGTTCGATTCTTGAGATGGTGTTTCAAACGTATATAGGCCATTACTTCGGAAGCCGGACGCCACCTTCTGGGGGGATGGAATCATAAGCGTGCCCGAACGTTGGGTTAAGGTTGTTGAACAAATACAGCGTTTAATAAAAGCTTTCCGTTGTAATAACATGTGTCTACAGAAATGGAAGAAAAATTGGAAGGTACTTATGGATAGACCTAATATAATATAATATATATATAATATTTATATAATATATATATTATTGCTGAAGATGGTATATTATTAGCAAATGTGTTTGTATACATACAAACTATATAATATTATATATTCTGAAGATGGTACATTTATTAGTAAATGCGTTTTATACATACAAATTATATTTGTATGTAATATACAATTATAATTGTACTTGTTATTCAATTGTAGGGTCATATATATATATTATATATATATATTATGTACCTTTTACAGCATAGCTGTATAGAGACATGAGCTTTAAAATAATTCTGTTCGAGCATTTTGTTTCGTCGACGAAGCTAAACAAGTCGAGTTTCAACAATATCAATTGCTGCGGCAGCAGCAATTCGCCGTATACACCTGGCTTTGTTCTGAATTTCTTTTCATTGTAGTTCTAGATATGGCAACTGCGTAGGCCTCGCACATGATTGAAGCTACTACTAGGCCCTCCGGCCAAATAGAAACGACAGCCAAGAAAGCTTCAGCATGTGGAGCACTATCTTTCTGAACTTTTATCCTTCCGCAACAGCCGGCTAGTCACCGTCACACACCATTCACATCATTCGTGACAAAACTAGAAGCCCCGATGCTGTAGTAGTAGTAGTAGTAGTAGTAGTAGTTGTTGTTGTTGTTGTGTTGTTGTTGTTGTTGTTGTTGTTTTGTTGTTGTTGTTGTTGTTTGTTGTTGTTGTTGTTGTTGTTGTTGTTGTTGTTTTTTTTGTTGTTGCCTTATTGTTGCGACAATCCCATGCCGATGCTTATGCCTGTCACGTAATCCGTGTCGCGACTATAATTATCTTCTGAGAAGGCGCCAGCCAGCTTGTGTTGCCGGAGATGAACTCGACTGCGACTGCGTTGGAAAAACCGTCGCTTCGCTCGCACTGTAGACAAACCCCGCCGTACCTCCTCGCCAGAGCTGGCGAGACTAGCTTCTCCACCTGTTGCGAACAGCAAACGGTGGGTACGCAGCGAATGTCATAGGCCGTCGCAATCTGTTTCTCATTGTGCTGCTGTCTACGAGAAAGTCGACGACTGTCCCCAACCATTCCGTCGAACCATTTCGTTTCCAGGCGGCGACGCCGGTAGTGGCGGGAGGCCGAAAAAAGGACTTGCTTGACACAACGTAGGACTGAATAAGTGTTTCGTATGCGTCCTAAAGAAAAACATCTATATGCATCAATTGATGAAGTGGCGGCCTATATATATATATATATATATATATATGTATATATATGTTTATATGCTATATATATATTAATACGTATATATATATATATATATATATATATAGTTTGCATGCGCGCCGCCTGCTCAGCCGTTGACTTTGCGACACGTTGTAGCACCAGGAAAGGCAACACTAGTGAACGCCGTGGCGATCCATCCATTCATCCATCCATCCATTTATCTGTCTGCCGGTGTCTTGGCCTTGTTTGTGCGGTGAGCCTGCCGTCTTTGAGATAGGCTAGCCTGCAGGCTGACAGGCTCTGCGGGCTGAGATAAGCAGAAGCGAAGAAAAATCGTACAAGGTAGGACACTCCTCAGCCAGGCCTGGCCTCCCGCAATAGACACACACACACGCATCCTTTCCCCCGCAATAGAGATACGTGAAACGCAGGAGCGTACAAGCATCGCTTCTACACATACACACTGAGAGACCCACAGATGATTTGGGAATGGAAAATGTAAAAAGAAAAAGTGAAAACGAGAGATAGAGAGAGATCACCCGAAAGTAGTGGAGAAACGAAACGACAAGAGTATGTCCGAGACCGGGGGTGAGAAATGGAAAAAATACACAAAAAAAACGACGTACGAGAAAAAGAAAAATGGAAATAAGAAGCAAAGGCAATGCTGAAGACGACGACGCACAAGATGAACTAAGATGAAGCAGCAACACAACAACAACAACAACAAACAACAACAACAACAACAACAACAACAACAACAACAACAACAACAACAACAACAACAACAACAACAACAACACAACAACAACAACAACAACAACAGCAGCAACAACAGCAACAACAACAACATCAACGGCAGCAGATAATGCTGCTACTGCGTCGACTGCCCCCGAGTGGCATGGTAGGCCGAAACCCGCTGGGAACGATATGCCGGCAGAAGCGGGACGGACAACAGCAAGGCGAGGAACGCGTCTTGTCCTCTCGATCGAAGGAATAGCCGCTGGGTTTCGGGCTGGGCTGGTGGCCGGGAGCGAACCGATCCGGGGACAGCAGCGGTCGCCGCTAAATATAGCGGCTATGTGTGACGACCGAACCGACGTCGACGGCGGAGGTGGCGAAGGCAACAACATCATCAGCGTCACCAGCTGCAGAAGCAAAGTCGTCCTCGGTCGTGGCGGACGGAGGCCGCCGTGTTCTTCGTCGCCGCCGTCGTCGTCGTTGTCAATTTTTTCGGCAGACAGATTTTCTGCATGACGGATCTGCTGCTGCTGCTGATGCTCTTCTTCGTTCTCGGCGTCGGCATTCGCGCGGCAGAGCGGTGAGGTGTCTGCTTTTCGTCTGCCTTACTCCGACGACCTGCAAGCGGACCGTGCTCGAACGCGCACGCCAAATAGGACCACGGCCACTTTGAGACCACGACGCGCTATGACGATGCACGAACGAGCCCCCCTCTGTCGAAGAAAGAAGGATCGGAGCGTACTCTGTTCGGTCGGGCACACGCATGACAACGAGAATTGGTGGTGACAATAAATTACGTCGCCGCTATCTTCCGCCGCTGATGACGTCCTCACTCGTGATCCATCATCATCGTTCAGCGAAGGTGTAACCTCAATATAGCATCTTATGAGTCTTGACAAGACGTCGGTTCGAATTGTATTGGGCGTCTATATATATATATATAATTTATATATATATATATATATATATATATATATATATATATATATATATTATATATATATAATTTATATATATATATCTATATATATTATTTATATATATATACGAGTATAGAGCCGTTTCATATAATAACGTATAAGTGACATATATAGTGGAAAAGGTCGGGCCGTTTTACTCAATATGTCTTAGACTTACACGCGAAAAACTGATTTAAGTGGTATTTAATGATAGCTAGTCTCGGGGAGCTATTTCCACGGAACGAGTTCTGAAAAGAGTGGAGGAAGTAAGACTCTGGTGGTGCTCGATAAGGACTGCACTGATGTCGCGAAACATTCTCGAAAAACTTAAACCATTTTTGGCGGGTGCGTAATTATGAGTGCTACCGAACGTTACGGTGAGATCTCTTCCGTTAGTCTGTTTTGGGAGTTTTTAACAATACAATTATCTACAGGGTTGTTTGCTTGTAGTATTTGTTAGCATTTATAGGTTTCATATTTACTCTATAGTGACGTACATGTTTATATTAAAAGTATAAGTGTGTCTCTAGGGCGTCAAGAAACGAATCATGGTATCCTAGATTTGTCCGCAGAGAACGAACCCGATTGATGTTTGATGATATCTTGATTTGGGGAGCTGTTTCTGTATTGAACGAGCTCTCAAGAGAGCGGAAGAAATAATACTTTAATGACGCCAGACACAGACTGCATTCTGCAAAACATTCTAGAAAAGCTAAAATATTCTTTTGCGGGTTCGAGTATTACCAAGCGCTGTGGTCGTACTTCTCCTGTTCGATAGTTTCAAGAGTTTTTAAGCAAGAATTTTCCTGAAACGATTAATTTTTGTAGTGTTGGTTGGCACTAATGGTATTGGAGTTAAGAAGTAACTCATAGCAAGTTGCTCTTTTGATGGCCCATGACATGCACTTTTCTAGTCTAGCGATAGTCTGAAAAAGACTGCTATTTGATTTCCAGGATCTCCTTTATGTCACAATATTCAAAGCTATCCACGTCTTGCCTTTGATGAACGCTTTTGTCATCGTAAAGTGGTAGTTGTTTTTGGAGAATTTGCATTTGCATACAACCATGCGCTTTCTTCTACACATTTACATATTGCTCATTTTGCAATAACAATACAGTCGCCATTATATACATTTTAAACGCTTCAGCAATCGTCCCACCGGGCAAAAAATGAAAAGACTGCCTACGTAATATTTAGCGCATAATTTCGAGCAGAACCGGCAACGACACCGATTGCCAATTTGGTATTTTTTTGGGGTCAAACACAGCAAGTGATGATAGCCATGCATAATGTGTCTTGTGTACACGTACCGACTAGTGCATGCGAGTCCGTCCCACAGCTTCCTGGCGAAGTACACATCTAACTACGCTACGTCTGCCGAGGCCTCGGTAACTTTCCCTGTCACTCCAGCAAAAATTAATGAAGTAGTCATGTAATAGTTGACCTAAGCCTGACACTGATTGCTCAACATTAGCACAATCCCAAGCTCAAAAAAGACGCACTGCCGCACTCAGAGACAGTCGTCGAGGATCTCTTACCTCTGTGTGAAGAAACGCAATAGTCGCCCGACACCTGTCGACGATGTGGTAGGTAAAGGTCGTTCCCGTATAGTGTACGTCTCAGACCCAAATACGGGATGGAGTTGACAAATTCCAGCGATTGGCCACAGCAAGGCATTTGCAAAAAGGCAACGTTTGCTGCAGCTAATCGGCCCCCACGGCAAAACTTGATGGCTTTCGCCTTCCGTGAATTTATTTGCAGGTCCTTACGGCGAAGGTCACTTTCTACGTCGGCGAAAATTCGACGAATGGCATCGCGGTCCCGGAGGGCCACTACATAACGACGATGTCGTTTCTAAACTCCTCCCGCGCATGGGGAGTTAGGTCTGCGATGAGCAAGGAAAAGGCCAAGCAACCTAGATTGTCCCCTTGAGGCGTTCCTACGTTTCGACTCAGCTGCAAGGTGACCTCGCCCCTTATGTTTACTTCATGTACCAAAGGACCTCGCCCCTTATACTTCTTCAGTAAGAAGCTGAAGAGCACTTGGTGAATTGTCCACGTTGTCACCGTTTTTGCCCTTGAATAGCAAAATAAGTCTGGCCTTATACCAAACCTGGGGTATACTTCTCCCGCTGCGTACCTGATTAAACAGATTCTGAGAGTTCCCCTGCTAAAATATGGGACGACTCAGCCCAGGACCACAACTCTTCTTCTTCGGTAGCCCGCGCAAGACTGCACCACTTCTTCCACCATAAACGGCGAATTCATGTGGTGCTGCTCCAGAGTGAGCGGTTGCTAAACAACTGGGTTGAGCGGGGGAGTTTGAGCAGAAGGGCAGTAAAGTACTGTAGCAATTGCTCTTTTGTAATGCTGCGCATGATTTTGTTCAGCCGGCGAACATTGTTAACATGGGGTTCGCGCTCTGCTCTCTCAAGCATACGAAACTTCTCCTCCTCATCATCATAGCGGCGCTTATTTAGCACAAGCAATTACTACGCTTTGCGTAAGTCGCACATCCGTTGTTCAGACGTAATTAGAAATGTCTATTATGTGCCGCATCACTGCCGATCCTGCCCACAAGCTCAAGCTGACGAGCGCCACAAAAGTTATCCATACAACACATCAACCAATTTGCTTATTATCGTCAGAATGATTCATCATTTGCATATCATCATCAGATTTCATCTTCGAATCTACGATCGATTTTTCCAAAATTGTCTGGATATTGTCTTGCCCTTTCAGCTTAGGGCAACACTTTCCACATATTGGGTATGTGGAGGGTCAGACATTCAAAAAAATTTTTTTTTAATTTTATGTACGTCTCAGTCAACTGCCCGTTCTTCTATAATTAAACCGAATTTCCAAGGGGAAAGGAGCAAACACAGTAGTCAAATGTGTGCTGAGCGAACTATGCTTAATAATTTACATGTTATCTTGAGGTTACTAACCGTCACGATGTGTCGATTGCATGTCTTCCCCGTTGATAGTCCCGATGCCCTGTAGGAGACCACGTGCTACGTAGTACCATCGATTTAGTTCGACATGCTTTGACATACGACATACGGTTGACGCAGTCCTGAAAATCTAAGCATTTTTCTTTCACCGTTACGGATATTTGCTCGTACCGCATGCATCCGAGAACATATATAGCAAGAGCGAGATCGGCAACGATTTGAAACCGCTGTTGGAGAAGACAGACTCCACGAGAGAGGGTTATCAAGCAGATATAAAAAACATTATCTGGTGGCAGAACAGTGGCCTTGCACCCATGATGGACCTATAATTAGTTCTCTGAACGTAGACGATAGTATATCATTGCATGATACTACACAGAGCCATGCCGAAGCCTTAAACAAAACTTCGATGAATGCGGTTCCTACAGAAAATACACTTGACAAACATGAAAGTCAACATTTAACAACATTTCCACAAAATCTCCATCTACATGCCCTCTTTAAGGTTCGAGATTCATTCATTAAAGCAGATCAAATTCTCCCTGTTCTCGTGAACATTCCGCATCTGCCAAGCCGTGTAAACAGAGACGTTGTCGTAGTAGACCAGCGCCGGTAATATGCACTTAGCCACATTACCATCATCCAGTCTCCACGGGCTTCGATCATTGTCAATACCTTATTTTTAAGTGATAGTGATCACTTTCTTGGTCGACCGCTGGCGGGTACGCTTAGTCACAGGATACATAACAACGAGAGTGTACGAGATCATCATAAAAATGTATCCAGGTCCCTTCCACCTGCGATCCATCTATAAAAAGTTTCCTAAGTTCCCAGTTCCGACAGTCTTCTGAATTTATTGGGCGAAAGCTCCACATGTGTATCTATAGGGTCTATCGAGGGTGGTTACATGGGCCACATCTAACGAGAACCACGTTTTTTCTCGTTGGCCGCGGCTTTTTGTCGCTGAGTTTGGTTCTTGTGAGCAAAATATTTAGAAATGCCCATTTAATACACGCAGCGACCCCCGTAGTTGTTCACTGCCGCCATTCACGCGGTCCTAGACTTTTCGAACCTTTGTAGGATATATATATATATACAACACCGTAATCTAACGTAATGTCACACAACGTAGTCTGCTTAACACGTACTGGCATAACCACTGAAATTGGGTACACGGTTACGGATCGAGAGAAAATGATTATGTAGTTTTATAACAAATTAAGTAGGTCAAAATGACAACCTAATTAAATATTGCCAATCTTAATGCACGCGCCTAGCACACGCACAAACATAGCCATGCCGTTATAGATATACGCGTTTCGAGTTATAAATCAGCTATTGTCATAAGCGTATTATCGTACTCGGAAAACATGAGGAGCTTTGTGGCTGGCACTCAGCATTGGCACTAGCAGTGATGATTTAATTCGTCGTTCTTAACTGGCCACCGTCATGGCGGTGAATAATGATCATTCTGACGGTAAAGCAGGACAACATGGAGTGACAGACCGACAGATTAACAACATAGCCGCCTAGGCTAGACCATCCTCCGCAGCATGAAGTCGCCGAGTGGCTCGGTTGTGCTTGCGCGGTTGGTTGTGTACGACAGTTTTACCATAGCTGTGTTGTGGGTCCTTTGCGCGCAGGTGCTATAAGGCTAAGCTTCCATGTCGACACGCCAGGCAGACTACAAGAACGATAAAAGGAGGCATAGTGACATAGAGTGAAAGAGATTTATATATATATATATATATATATATAGGGAGAGAGAGAGAGAGGGGGGGGGAGCAAAAGAAGGGCAAGGCCATTCCCAAACAGGAGTATCTGCTGCTGCTGCAGCAACAGAAGAGCACTATCCGCTATGCGCTGAAGCGGTACGCTTTGAGCGGCAGCGTAGTCGTAGATCGTTCCTTTTGCTTGATGTGCTTTTTCCCGATCAACGGCGGCGAGGACTAGAGTGGAACCGACGAGGTCGGACTTGGCCAGAACGAGGGCCCGACAGGCAAGCGGGCAACTAGGCACTCCAGCAAGCAAATCCACGACGAACGAAGAATCCATGTTGTCGTCGTCGTCGCTGCACATACATACGTAGCGTCGCGTAACTACTTCGCCATCGACGACGCTTGCGTCGTCCCGCTGCTCCACTCACCGCTCGCTGTACTGTCTATCGTCTTTCACTGCGCACTGCGTACACTCGATGGGTCTACTGAGTGGCGAGCAATCGTCGCTACCGCTGGTGAATGTCATGTGGCTTCGCTTCGAGTGAATGTTGTACGTGATATGTCGAGCCGAGCGAGAGGCAGGCAGGCGCACGCCAGACACAGAACGCTAGGTGGGGGGGTCGGCCAGACCTCGTTTTCGGTCAGACGACTGGCGCAAGACGCAGCAGTCCTTCGCGAGTGGACGCCCAGCAAAGGCGACGGGGGGGTGGCGACAATAACAACCACCCCACGGCGGCGGCGGCGGCGTCGTGGTCCACGGAGGTGGTCGGAGGAAGGCGGAGCAGAACGGCGCACAAGAACGTAGCAACGCGTAGAACGATACGAGAAACGGGTCGGAGAACGGAAGGAAAACGAAGAGTTGCCGCCTTACGTTGCGCAAACCAGTGAGGTTTTCAGGGGTTCAAAAAACCGAACGCGATGGTAGTTTCGCTCCTCTAACTTTATCGTTGTCGTTGTCGTCTTCCTTCTCTTCGTCTCCGTCCCAGTCGTTCGACGTGCACCATGAGCATTTTTCTTCATCCTAAGCCAGTCCACGTTCCCCACGCACAGCACGGCCTGTTAGCTCTTGCCTGTGACTAAACCTGCTATATATATATATATATATATATATATATATATATATATACACTTTTGGGTATATATATATACCAAACCAGCCAAGAAGTGATTTAACGTCCACTGCTGTTCGCATTGCGTCATAAATATATGTGGCGGCGTGGTCAAGGGGACTAATTCGCTAGTCAAGGTTGTCATCTACCTGGTTATCGCCGGTTCGATCCCCGACAGTGGTCGAATTTTCTTTGAGCAATGCTCATTGAGAATAGATAATAAACCATATACCGCTGAGAGTCAGCGGCCATGCTGCCACAAGAACTGTTGGGGAAACCCTAGATATCTCGACATGTCTGACCCTCGGTGCATTGACGTTATGCCTCACGGCGGCGGTTCCAAGCCCGTAGGGGACAGAGGATAATCACTTCCTAAAAAAAAAGGAAAAAAAAAATATATATATATATATATGTTTGTATTCTGTATCTAATAATGCTTATGGCGAAACAAGTGTTGAATGTGAATGTGTATAAAACTGGGAGCCCTTCTTTGATTTTACCGTTTTTAGCCTACTTTCAAACGCTGCTTGTATTATTTACTATGTGTCTTAATGTTACCCAGTTAATATACAGCTTATAATCACACAATATATATCTATATAAATATATATATATATATATATATATATATTTATGCATACATACATATACTTTAGGCTAACAACCCTGTTTATTTTTCCCTTGCAGGTGAGTAACCAGCCACCAGCTCGAGTATTGCAACGTATACGAACGTATCTTTTTCATATAAGAAGTCCACCGGACTTGAGTGGGGTTTAGGCATCCGCATATCGGATCTTGCTTCAACGGCAGAAAGGGTAATATGATCGTAGTAGATACATCCGTGAGGCACGTTGTCGAATGCACTAACAACGTAAGACGTACGCCAATGCGACAGCGACAAAGAGAGTAAAGCTACACTCGTAATTTCAAGTAATAACAAGAACACACAAAATGCGCTTAACTGTATACAAACTGGCGGTCCGTCCCTCTGTGAACATGAGAAATCTAAAAAGTAACTTAGTAAATAAACGTGTGATTCCCTCAACTAGAGTTACAACCGATCACACTGTCAGTCTGAAGTTGTCCGATAGTGAACGAATCCCAGGCGACAATTCCCGCCGCCTGGGAGCAATAAAATCAACTGCCATCCATACATATATATTTTTTGCAACTTGAAGCTTATCAAGCAGAATCTATTTAAAAAGGCCGCTGCTGTCCTAGCCGTGTTTTTGCAGCTTGCAACGCAAAGCTTTCCTACTACGCCATGTTGCTTGAGTTAGAACATATATTGCGAGCAGTTTGAGGCTTAAAGCCATGGCGCAAGTCTAAGCTTTCAGCACCCAGGTTCTTAGTTTGTGAGCTAAGAACCTGGTTGTCGATAAGCTACCGCTGCGGTGGCTGCCTAGCAACTAAACCTCTTCATTTTGTATTTAAATTCTAAATCCGCCATTTGGTCGGCCAAATGCGACGGACT
This sequence comes from Dermanyssus gallinae, assembly GCA_003439945.1. NCBI lineage: Eukaryota > Metazoa > Arthropoda > Arachnida > Mesostigmata > Dermanyssidae > Dermanyssus > Dermanyssus gallinae. The sequence goes on from QVRM01003425.1 coordinate 12,326, forward strand.
GTAGTGCAATTATTTAGTCGAGGACCGAGAGCCCTGTAGAAAGGTTAGACGTCATAACCTTTTATAAACCGTAAGATAGCCGTGTAAAGCTACCGGTTTACGTATATTGGCTTCGACATAAACACGCTGTTGCACAGAGGACGTAGCATACAGACTACACACGGTGGTCTGTTGTTTCTATAAATGGCAAATAGTGATGGCAATGATGATATTGTTGTTGTTGTTGTTGATAGTAGTGGTGGTAATGGTGATGACGCTTCTGCTAAAGCTGATGAAAACATAGCCTTATCGTTAGCGTGATTATCAACAGCACATCGTTGCGCTATAACCACCGTTGCGACGAACAGGGCCAGTGTCATTTCGACATTAGGTCCAATTCGTTAGTATAATAATCTACACAATCACCTTTACTTTCATACTTACCGCTATGCTCATAATGCTGCGGTCAAAATGTAACAATTAACGAATTAGCAAATAGAAAAAGTCTTGTTGTCGGAAAGCGAGACGCCTCACTAGCTGGCCACGCCTCACTAAGCAGTGCGGGCCTAACACGGGCTTCGGTCCTCATTGAGCAGGCCGAAGCAGCCGATCCAAGTCGTTCTTTGTCGGTCTGATCTAAGCGGGGTCTACGCTGGTTTCTGTTCTACCTTATCTATTCTATTTTGCCTCCTGCTCCTTGCCTTATTCCTTTCTTTATCACCTCTCCTTCTTCCTCCCTGTTAACGGCCAGTGAACCGTTAACGAACATCTCTTGGCAACAAAGAAGGTATAACGGCGTAGGCAGGGACCGGACAGGTCGAAGGGTTCTTGAGCTACTCAAAATAAAATTATATTACCACTACTACTACTATTACTGCTACGACTACCACAAGAGCTGCCTCTACCCCTGCAAGGTGAAGATCGGTTAGGCAAAAGGCTTGTCCTCCGGCGGTCACGAGACACGTGTCACCTAGACGGGCGAAGCGCACGTAGGCCCCCCGACATTATTCACACATCCTTGACTTCGTGGCGTTTGACACCTCAGCCAACTGAACCTAAAGGATGACGTTGATGTTTCGCCTGCCGGCCGCCATCAGCAGGCCACTAAATTACGTACATTTGCGATTCGAACATGTACGATTCATTTTCCGCGATATATTTTTCTGCGTCTCTACTCCTCGGCATTGTGCTAAGTTGGATTCTTCTACTAGTTTGTGTATCTATTTTTATGGAAGATGTCCGATTTCGTATTTTCGAAAACACTGCCTAGTGGCGCACAAGTTCAATCTAGCACGACTTAAAAAAATATTTTGTAAAGAAAGACACGGGCGTGGAAGAGGCGATTGCTAGAGTGAAGGAAAGTTGAGAACAAAAGAGAAATATATTCCCTTTTTTTCAAAAAGAAAAACATACATAGAAAGAAGAACAATCTAGAAAAAAACGTAATAGGACGCAAAAGAGAAAGGCGGGTAGGTAATTAGCGGGCAGGCTTTGGTGTAGCCGTGGTAATTATCGAAACTTCGGCTAAGCGACAATGAGGTATGAGCCAAGCTCGGTGTGTCTGGGCGAAGTGGGCCAGTGCGAAGTCGCTGTCGATGGCGTTGACAACCGCAGTGCGAGAGACAGCATCGCGGGCGCTGTAAGACTGGCGAACAAGCCTAGCGTGCGGCGAATGGGGCGGTCGGGCGCCCTATGATGCGACACGCAGAAGCAGCAGGAGCAGCAGCTGCAGCCGTTTATAGATGCATAGATTGAGTGAAGTCTAGAGGGAAAGAAAGCCGAGTACGGGCGAACACTGGCGAGTAGAGAAGACGATGGATGGTATTATGCGAGCAGTGATGGCTGGAGTTGGGGCCAGCCGCCCTCTTTCGTCGCTGTAATCCTCATCTTCGGCGGGTGAGGTACCGCGCACCGAGGTTCATGTTGGTGGAAAACCTTTGCGTCTTTCTGGGCCTATCTGGCTCTCTCTGTCTCTTCCCTTCCCTCTCTCCTTTCATTTATTTCGTCTCTCCCTCGTAGATGTGCTGTTGTTGTTGAAAACGTTGTGAATATTCATGTTTTGCAAACGAGTTTTTCTTTATTGTGTGTACCTGCAGACAGGAGGAGAGGAACGAGAGATAATATGTATGTGCATATGAGAGAAAGAGAGATAGAGAGAGAGAAAGTGTGTGTATGAGAGAGATAAATAAAGAGAGACAGAGAGCGAACGGACGAGAAATACCGTACCGGCTGGTAGCCTTGCCCCTCGGCGAGTAGAAATCAAATACCAGAGCATGGTCTGTATTGCCAGTCGCTACTCATGCTGCTGCTGCTGTTGTATTTTGGTCTATCGGGCGGGAGTTCCTGGTGCGGCTGCCTTTGTGTGTGTGTGTGTGTGTGGGTGAGCGTATGTTTGTATTTAGCATGCTTGGCAGTGCTACGAAGCCAAATGCCCGATAGGCTGTTTACCCTGCCATCAGGGTAGGCCGCCACAAAGGCCTGTGTGTGAGCCAATGTACAGTCCGCTTCATGTTTCGACGTCGCCGTCACCGTCTGACGTCCCGCGACGTATCAGGCAGCAGCAGAGGCTTGTTGTCTTCTCCTGCACTAACGCCATGATCTCGCACGGTTGGGCTGGCTGACTGACTGTAGCCCGAGGCTAAACGCAACTCGTCGTCGTTGCAAACGTCGAGAACACGCTCATCCTTTCGTCGTATTGTCGTTGCCGGCCGGCCAGCCGACCGACTCGAGCCCATGATCTGCTGGGGCTTTTGTGCGCGGACGAACGCCTGCCTTCGTATAGGACCACCACCCCCCACCCCCCACCCCCTCCGCGAGGTGGGGGGGGGGTGGTGGGGTAAGGAAGGTGCATCACTTCCGATAGAAGCCTGGAAGCTGGAAGGCTGTGATCTTTCTGAGTGTCCTTCGATAGCATCCATTTTTGGGGTCTCCTTCCTCTTCTATCTGGCTAGCTAAGCTGTATTGAGATGTGCCGTGTGACATGCCCTATGGCGGCTCACCTTGACGATAAACGTATTCGGCTGAAATTTGGCTGAAACGCTGTAGCGTTTATGGCATTCTCTCTCGTGGTTAACCTGGCATTGACAACAATCACAATCATGATGGCGGTTATACGTCACATCAGTGGATCGTTCCAGCTCTCGCCCACCTATGGAGCAGCACGAACAAACGCTCTAACAACCAAGATAAGCCAGCACCATATCATGAGGCAGGCATCATTGCTTTCTGGCTTTAAGCTCTGCTTCAAAGTGTGCCTGATTACATCTTCACGTTGAATACGCTTCTACAAGCGGCCTTCAGTGCCGTGTTCTACCTCGTTGTGATAGCGGATTGATAAATGGCCGGCGTTTTAGAACCTAGGATGTGTTACAGGGGGAAAACAGAAACAGCAAACTGAAGAAAAAGCTCTCTTCGTCCCGAAAAATCCGTCTGAATCAATTAAAATGACTTATATCGGATTCGTAGCTTGAAGCAGCAGAGACACCGCATGTCCGTACGTGCTTGCGCATCTAAAAATATAGTAACGTATTTAACAGAGCTATTGTTTTAGTCAATGAAGAAACATATATAAGACCTTTTGTTGATTTCTTTTTTCGATTCAATCGTAAGGATAAGTAGCTGACGAGCTCAACTTGTCTAAAAGCACTGGAGGCTGAGTGGCATGACTGTCTGTGCTCCTATATATACATATATACATCTAAGTACGTATGTATGTTTATAATATATATATATATATATATATATATATATATATATATATATATATATGATTTTATTAAGTGTTTGAAAGGGTAGGTGTATTGGCCGCGCACCTCCGTTCGTGTACGTGCTCCTCCTCGAGGCCACTAGCTGAGTAGAGACGCTCGCTAACGAGAAAACGATTGCTGCCATTATCATTGCGTAACTAAGCACGAGATCCAATCGATAGTAGACCCAATAGTAATCACCGGATGCGCAATCTGACCTTGATACGCGGAGGTCACAGATGACTACAAGAACCACTTACCACTGTGTCTTGTCCACTTGCTACGGCCTACGTTGACGACAATAGGGGTTCGGATTTGTTTTACCATCGCTAGCATTAACAACAGCAGCAGCAGCAACAACAACAATACGTTACGATAAATATTACGTTTAGAAGTAATATTAAATTGCATGTGTGGGTTCTGCTATACAAATATGCGTATGTCTATCTAGTTATTTTGCGGTGATAAGCACATACACATAGATCTAGGCGTTCGTTGAGGTTGAGGAACGTCGAAAGACAGAAGTCAGAAGCAGATGAGAACGTAGAAAAACAACTTATTGTAGGGGAAGACTTTATGATTAATGAGGTCGCTCTTAACCCGTTGACTTACGCGGATGTTTACATCTGGTTCTCGCAATATTATCAATATGATTATTACAGAGAGGCAACGCAAAAATTATGTTGAGTGATCACCGACAGTCAAGCAATAATGTAATTAGTACATTAGTGATTGTGATATCTGTATATATTAATTAAAGTACAAGTTTGTTTAAAATATTATTATTATTATTATTGCTTTAAATTTGTTGTAATGTTCAGTTATTACAATTATGAGGTATGCTCGTTTGAGCCAGATTCATCATGTCAAATGCTTGGGCAACCTGTGTTCAGCGAAGCAATAGAAACCTGTGCAGTCATAATTTGCCCAGCTAAACCTGCGACCAATGTTATTACCTCACTAACACACGACAGCCCGTAAACCTCCGTTCCTTAATTGGGAGACTTACGCATTACAACTATTGGCAAATGTAATGCCGGTGCACAAATCTTAGATACAAGTGCACAACGAACCAAAGTTGTGTCAATCAGTGAAGCAAACCACACAACTCTATGCGGGCAAACATATATCATGCCATCGCTGTGTCGGCAACACTTTCGATTTCCTGTTCGATACTTAGTCTGCGCAAAAACATTGCTTGACATAGTAGACATGTATCTGATGCTTGAAACTGAAATTTGTACGTTGCGATATCATTATTTGTATTATTTATTATTTGTATTATCATTGTTAGTGATCAGTCACGGAAGAACCTATAACAATGACAAACTTTGCGGCAATTTCACTTCAATAGAACCATTCCCGGTTGTCTGGTCAATTGCGACACTCGTGTATAGCTAAAAATTATAGTAGCCTGGATGGCCATTGCACTGTTCTAAAGAAGCATGCCTAAAAATCGAATCTTCTTCAGGTAAAATATGTTGTTCATCCTTGATTATAAATGTAGTTGTCTGAGCATTTTTCTGCCGTTTGTCTAGTACCTAAATGTCGGAAAAATCTAGCATGAGCATGGTCTGTCCTTGCTAAAGATACTGACAAAGTGATGGTATCTGGTAGTTTTGCCTAGCAGTTAATGTCAGCAACAAGTAGATTTGATTATGCCTAGAAGGCCCTTCTTCCCAAGAAATGTTGTACAAATTGCTACGGGGACTCACATAGGGCAGCAAAGTTTCAGCGGGGCGTAAAGCCTTCCTTATTGCTTGTGTTCAGCAAAGACTGTCTCTAATTAGTTTAAACCGTTCTAAACGATGGCCGACGCGAACGATTTTACACACGATGCATACGATTTCGCACAGTTTGTGTTTCAGAAACAAAAACGAAAAACAAATACGTATTAAAATGCGTCTGATGTGTCCGTAACGTGTTGTGTACTGTTTTGGTTTTATTTGTCTAAGCCTTCCCCGCTTTTACCTTTTTAGTTAATAAATCCACCCCTCTTCCCTTTTCGTTTCGGTTCCTTTCGTTGGCCCTTCTCTGTTTTCGGTGGGCACCGAGGAACCTCATTCACGCACCGAAGACTGCACAAATTGACCCGTGTTGCTGCTGCTGCTGCTTGAATACGTCGTGGTAAAACTAACGTCTCTTTCTTTTTGTTTACCACCTGGAAACCGTCGGGGCTGAATGAAACACTGCTGCCGGCATGAGTACAAAGAGAGGGGTTATATACGAGTATGTGAATATAAATAGCAAGAAACAAACTCAGTAAACAGCGACAAAGCCCGGTGGGCTTGCGAATCGGAGCAATGTTGCTTGTCGTCTGCGTCGGTCGCGTGCATGCCGCCTGGCTGATTGATCGGACCTCCGATTGGTGGTGAATCGCGCCTCTGTGCACACACAACGCCGCCTTCAAAGCGACGCCCCGCCGACTTCAAAACGACGCCCCCCTTCGGCCCAGGCCAGCGTCTCTGCCCGTCGAGTCACCAGCAGCGACCTTGTCAACCTCATTGACGACTTCAACAGCGTGCTTCAACCATACCATCCATGCAACCACAGGCTTTACTATTGCCGTAAAGTCTCCATCTTTCTCGCGCGCGCTCTCTCTCTCTCTTTCCCTCTCTGCCATTAGCATGATCAGTTCCGCTCAAAATACCTAAATTATACTACTAATAATAATAATATTAAGTAATGGATTGATGATTTTATGTTATGTGTATGTTGAAAATACCACCGCTAATATTATATGTAGATAGACGCATGCTACTACAGCTTGCTACATTCCCACCTACCTACATACACAACAAAATAGTTCGTAACTGTTGTTTGTCAGCCTGAACAAACTGGGAACGGAGCTAAAGCGACGTCAGGTGCTGCGGTCGCCGTACTAGTGCCAAGTGGAATAGATGGTAGAGTCATAGGGAGAAATAATGAAGAACTCAATCTGTACACAATCTGTACTCAATCTGTACTCAATCTGTAAGGTCAACTTGCCATGTCCCTCTTTTACGTTCACTTGAGAGGTAGTCGAGAGACCGGGTCTATCTGACTTCGTTTTCAATGTTTCAAATTTAGACACGGTGAAAGCCGATTTTTCAACGGCCACGATCAAAGTAACAAAAACACGCATTAATATATGAAAGAGATGGTGTCTTCCCATTGTCATAATTTTTCATAATTATATATCGGAATTGAGCCTGCTAATTTTGTTGCCGGCATTTGGTGCAACGCAAGAGTTCTAAAGACAACCAATGTACAACGGACTTTCCAGCTTTCGACAAACAACTGCCCAGATTTCCAAGGCAGAGAGCATGGGGAAAGACGGGAGAGATTTTCTACTGACAAATGTAGACATTGATTTCGTCGTCGTCATCATCGCCGCCGCCGCCATCCTTGTCATTTTCACGTAGCCACCTTCATTCAACGCTCCGTTGCGTTCTCTCCCGTTTTTCTGGGGTTTTCTACGTTTCGCTGGGTTAAAACTGGGACCATATTATGTGAAGCAGGTCTCGTCGCGCTGGGGAAAAACGAGCACGGTGCAAACTCGCCAGAGGCCAAAGACAACAGTGACGTGTGCGCTTTGTTTTATTAGGCGTCGCGGCATGCGGCGCATTGGACTTGTGTCCAATCTAGGATTCAAACGTTTTCGTGGGAACTGGTAGTTTAGACTATTTGCGTTCTCATTTTTCTTGTCTAGAGTGTTTTGCGTATATATATATATATATATATATATATATATATATATATACGTACATATATACATATATGATATATATATATATATATACGTACATATATACATATATGATATATATATATATATACATATATAATATATATATATAGTTGTTGGTCTGATTGACATAAAACAGTTGTATATATCATTTCGCAATGTATCTTAGTTCACCACAATTTGACAGAGCGTCAAGCGATAAGAGCAACCGTGTGTAAGCTAAGAGCAACACAAAATTACACATGGTAACTAATTTCTAGGTATTTGCTCTATAGAGCGGCAACGAGGTAAGGAAATTCCGCGCAACTATACGAACATAATGTGGACGACACGCCACGCCTCCTTCTGCTACGAGCGTTATTGTAACCGTTGAGAATGCAGCCGCAGTTGTTATTATTATTATTATTGTTATTGTTGCTGCTGTTGTTGTCTTTGAGTTGCTAATTACAGTGCGTAGCCAGCACAAAATACATGCACCTTTATAGCTAACTCACTCACAGTAGCGTCTGGCAATTACTTTCTCTGGTAAGCTTGCCTAGGCTTCGTGCTGCTGCTGCTGCTGCTGCTGCTGCCGGAGTTTGTTTTCTATTAGCCAAAGCCAACGGCCAACGGCATCGGCGGTGTTGATACTGGTTGACGGCTGGCGGCTGGTTGATGGCCGCCTGTCGGCCGAGCAAAGGAGAGCAAAGGCAGCAGGAATCCACTGGCAGAATCCACCGAGGTGGACGTGAACGTCGTCGTCGTCGTCGTCAACACTGAACCTGCTTCTGGTTGTGCGATGTTCCGTTGAGAATTCGCCGCAATGCAATCGCTCCGAATTGAACCACACCCCGATGGGCGTGGAATGTTGTTGGCGTTTGCCTTTGTTGCTGAATCCTGGATGCTAGCTGCACTCCCATCATTTCTTCCAGCTACCGCCGTATCGACGTAGCCGCTCGCTGCCGCTTTCGCCATCTGGTCTATAGGCATTCCATCTCTTTTCCGTTTGTTGTTGTTGTTGTTGCCGTTGTTGTTGTCGTTGTTGTTGATGACATCATTGCTGTTGTTGTTGTTATTGTTGTTGTTGTTGTTGTTTGTTTTCCTTGTATCATCCGATATAGGAGAAGATATGATGACTAGTGACCAAATCAGATGTTAGTCTGGGGAGTCAGAGATATTATTTGTCAGAGACTAGACGAACGAAGGAGAGCCCAAGCACCTGCAGCGCGTGGGACTAGCTAAGTCGCAAAGCGCTTGACGCGCCGTTCCTTGCCGTTGTTGCAGTTACTTGGCTGTTATTTACAGAAGCTACACGCAGTATGGCGGTACGCGAGCTACAGGCAGTATGGCCTTTCTGTAATCTCAAATAGCCTTTGGTAATATAAACCGAACTTAAACAAGATAGACAAGATGTTACATATGAGACGCACTCTCCATACGGCTGGGTGCGCTGTGTGCGCTCTAGACGCGGACAAGGCAGACGAAACGTCGTGTGTGCATATTCATTGTGCTTCTCAAACATATCTTCGAATGATGAATCCAATTTATGAATCAGGCTAGTTTGTTGTGAGTTTTTGCTTGTTTTCGATTTGTTTGTTTTTCGATTTTCTACTAGAGACTTACTAAACATTATAGAATGTGTTGTAGACTCAAACTGATGCCTGCCTTTTGAAGAACAAATATTTCTTTTTATCAACAATGCCGCTCTAACCACTTAGCCAGCATAAATAAAAAGTATCAAACAGATAGATTAAGACATTGTTTAATTTTAGAACAATGTCTTAATCTATCTGTTTTTTGCTGACTAATATCTCTGCTACAGCTCAGAATGTTGATTGAAATATAAAGAGGACGCCTATAGGAGTGCCCTTTGTATAACCCTGCGGCCAGCCAGTAAAGTCCGCAGCAATGACTCTTCAGGCAGGCAGATCGAAGACTGTTGAAGCTGTGGAAATTACGGCAAAACGGAAACAAAGAATAAAGCGGCCCGCGTGAGAGGTGTAGTGAGTCGACTAGCCTCATAATCGCCGCCGAAGTAGGCTGCAGTTGCCTGCGGCACATACAGCGGTGGAACGTACAGCGGCTTCTCACAAAAAAGAACACAGGCAAACTAGGTCTCATATAGGCTCAACTAGGTCTGCGATGGGCGTCGTTACGTCGAAGCGTACATGCGCGCGCCAAAGCTCGTCCAAGACCAAGACCAAGGCAGAATATAGGCAGAATTCGTCTTCTTTGCCGTCGCTGCTGCTTCTACTGTAGCCGCGGGCTCTGCCGCTTTCGTCACACGGCATAGTATGAGCCCGTGGCCGGCCCACACGATCGGCCGCGCTGTTCCACCGCTCTATACAGGCCACGGAAGGTTGTTTGACGAAGCGATGCAGCATTTTTGCGTACCTAACGTAACGACGTCACCAGCTGGTGCGGTTGGTCGTCCTGCAGCTTCAGTTGGTACTACTGTTGCGTGCAAGACATTCATTTCCCTTCGTCCTGTTCTGCTAAATGGAGACAGGCAAGAGGACACCAAAGTGTACCATCCTATACGTACTTGTTCTTGCACATGTACCTTTCCTCACTCATCATCCGCGCACTTTTCACGTGCGCCTGTCTCTAGTGTGTCTGTCTCGGCCGTTCCTCTTACAGCACAACGAGCGCGGCTGGCTACTCTCGAAGCCCACCGAAACCGGCGCAAATACGAAGAGAGGCGAGAAACGCAGAGAGAGGTTCAGGATAGGCCCGACGGGAACATCGCGAGCGACGGAATAGTTATCAGCGATGATCCGGCTTCGACGCTTTCAGCGATAAAGGTTACAGAAACAGCGATTTCGAGTGCTCTTGATGCTGTTATTGTTGCTGCTGCTGTTGCTGCTGCCGCCGACAACGTAAATGAGCGGTGTCTTCCGTATGAGTTACCGCGGAAAGCATCCACTTTATCCGCTTACCGTTACGCCGACGGCAGCGCGGAAAGATGAGCGACCGTTAAGAAAACAATATACGGTTTTTCTGCCTGTTTATAGTAGGGAAATAGCGAGAATAAGATAAATTAGAAGAAAAAGAGCAACCTCAAGTCCACGTTTGCCAGGCGAACGTCAAACAAAACATTCGTTGGACTTCGTCGTAAAACAACGACGACGACTTTAACAATTTGGACATGTGTTTTTGTTAATAAATTAGCGATCTTTTTGTGCCGCTTTGGGACATTATTGCAGATTACATTGTTTTCTTAGTCCCAGGGTTGTAATGAAAACTACTGTGGGAATAGCGAGTCTTTTTTAGTCACTCTTTATTATTTAATTTTATGGTTACACGGTAGATGTGATTAACTAACTACACTAGGGCTTAGGGGCGCTACCAGTCGAGCATATTCTCGAGGCAGCCCCATATAATAGACTACATACGAACTTCTTGCTTAGTTGGATATAAAAGAGCGAACTATATTTGCAGAAGTAACTAAGGCATATGAGCATGTAGGATAACCGCAAATATATGTGGCCCTCACAGAGACTCAACGTCGAAAGTAAGGAGAGATTGGCTCGACGTTCGGAATTCTACTTGAGATAAGAGGAACAAATTATTTCCACAACCAGATCATTTAGCAATCACGCTATACCAGTCTGGAGCCATCGCAAAATTTGGATCTAAGCCACGTTCGATACCGTATAAGTAGGATACTGTCCTAGTAAGGCACTTGCTAAAGATGGACCCCAGCTCTGAACTGGGAAACAGTAATTATCTTAGCTTTTTGGGGCTTCTCCGCTGCCGCCGCAATGAGTGCCTGGGAGAGTTGCTCGCATGCTTTCGAAAACCACTGTTTCTGGAGCGCTAAGTTTTATGGTGCCCGACCAACGGAGAGTGTCAACTACCTGCGGGCTGCTATAGTAATCGTAACAAGAAAAACAGTTTAATATAATCAGCGGCACGGGAAAGCGAAGTGGGAAAGCCGGGGAAGGGGGAATGAGACGGGTAGAATTGAACTGAGTGCTTGACATGGACTTCCAGAAACCCTGGAGGTCATTTCAAAATTTTGATGATACGGCCAAGGTGGGCAAACATGAAAACTGGTAATGGAGGCTTCGGCCGCGATCGCGGCGAGAACGAACGCTGCATGCTATGATATGTATGTCGCTGTTTAGAGCGAAAACGTCAACACCTTTAGAAAGTCGCCGTATCTCGTGTCCAGTCACCCAAGTCACTATCACACAAAACTCTCTGTTCAGCTCTATGCTGTCTAAAACTTGCGCGGCACCGCTACGCAGGAAAAACGTTAAGAAGGACAAAGAACTATAATAAGTATTTCAGCTTGTTAGCCAACTTTGAATGGTTCACTGTAGCAAATGCCTTAGAGAAATCTAAGTAAACGCAGTCGAAAGTGTTACAATTATGAATGTTAAAGACCCAATTTTTGACTGTATGAACAAGCTGTGTTGTTTACATTTTGCTCGTGTGAAACCAAGTTGTTATTACTTTACAGAGAATAAGAAAATAACACATGTAACTGATCGACTTGCAATAAAAAGTATGCATGCTACTAAGGATTGAGCAACCGGTTGTTGAAAACAGCTGAAAGCTTCTCATAACAAATCGAAAGAATATGATCTAGAGTAAGGCTGCACTTTGTGGGTTTACGTATCTATAAGCGCAAGGTATAAAGCACGCACAAGATATCAACGGACAAAACATTATGACGCAGTTAGCTTCCGCCGCAGTCTAATCATATTAAATGAGGTAATTAGATATCGAAAATATGGGATGGGCTCGGTTTCCAGACGGATGGAAAGCAAATATATTCTCGACTCATTCTGAATTCTACGGTAGTAGCAATTAGCCTGCACGGTAACCTTGAAAAACCGTAGGCACTATGAATATTAGCCTAGGAAAACTGAGGCGATGTATATATATATATATACATCGGCAAATAGGCAAACAAATTACTGAATTTGTTCAAATATGTAGATGGTGGACACCTTCTGCTGGTTGTTGTTGCATAGTGAGGTGCGGTAAACCACCGTTCATGGCCGGGCTCTATTTTCGAGTAAGACTGGTTCGGCTGTTTCTGCCTGGCCTCATCGGTAGGTTGCCTCGCATTGCTTCGCGTGCAGTGACCAATTTAGCAAGCAGTTTCTGTTCGTCTCACTGGATCTCTCTGGATCACGCTGCGTATCTTTCTCTCGCGCGCGTTCTCCCTCTCCCTCTCTCTCTTTCGCATCTGCACCCTCGCTTGCCCTAACCATTTCCAATAAGGCCGAAGACCGACGAGTTCCGGTTGAACACGCAATAACATAATAACAACAACGACATGCCTTCACGAGGCTCATTCGAGTATTAGTAGTATACGCGTGCTTCATTACCGACGGCAGCAGCAGAAGCAGTTGCAGCACGCATTGCGCATGTTGCATTGTGATCACAACTACTGCGCGCTACACAGTCGCTACAAGTATCTGTAGCGAGTATAGTGAAGCGACTGAGGAATCATACGGAACATCTGCGATTTTAAAGATTACGAACCTAGAGGTGACAATATTCGCACAAATTCGTATTTTTCTCGTATGCGTGCAGGCCTATCACGTTCAACTGGGGACAGTTTAGTAAGTACTCAGAGAACCACACGCTTGAAGACGACATCATCGTACTGGCCTTCATCGTTCTGCCTGTGGTATGCTAGCGTTTCGATGCCATCGTCATCGCGTTCTCGTTTTGCTGAACGTATGCATCCTATCTCCAGCAGAAGAATTTAGCAAACTAGATAAAGCACAGAAAAAAAGTGCAAAAAGTAGATCAGCAAACATGCACCGCCGGACAACGCTCAATAAGACCCAACAGAACTAGCTGAATTCAACTGCAGACGGGCAGGTGGCCATTAAGCATGGCGTGGCCAAACTTGTTCCCGCCTGACTGGCATCAACAAGCCAAATACACCAACCAAGATGTGCAATCTAGACACAGTACACATACGCTGTATTGGTATGTAGCATTGTAGCAAACGTCGACGGGATCCATCGACCTGTTCCTTATCGGTACGCCTTTGTTTTGATTGCGACTTGCCGTGAACACGTGACAGCCTACGGCCGCGGAGCGAAACGAGATAGAGAGAATCGCTGTCTGCCGCCTGCAACTCACTGCAGTCGCCAATCGAGCGGTGCTAATTAATTGTGTCCGTGTGCAGGACATACGCCGTTCGCCATACGCGTCGTTGTCGTCTGTGGTCTATATGCGACGTTGTTTCGCGTCCGGGTTGCCGTCTCAAGACCACTGCAGGAACTTACGTAGGTGAGGTAGCTAAGCAACGAAAGCGTCTGTTGCCAGTTCTTCAATTGCTCCTTAAAACCGTCAGTGAAGAAACGTCCTGTCCTGTATCAGTGAAGTAGCGACCGTCCTGCTGTACAAGCGCAGTATACAAGATGGAGTTCGCCAGAAGTCGCCCGCCAATAACGGTGGCTGCGGGAAGCGAGAATCGCGACCATGACTCCTCGGACGGACCTCACAGCTGGCTGGTCGGCTGTCTTGCCGCTGTGGTCCCATGACACCAGCGTGAGGCCTGTCGTCGTCGTCGTCGACTTCACTACTTCACCTTGTTCCGTTGGCAGGCAGCCGTCTTGGTGCTGTCCTGTCCTGTATCCCGTCTCGCTTCCTGCTCCCTTCTCCATTGTGAAGACGGGGGGAAGTCGGCTCCTTCCCAGGGCTCTTTCTCTCGCTCTTTATTGAACTCCGTATTGTACTCGCTTCACCTTTACCACGACCTCCGCAGCTCCGGCTTTTAACCACCGTTTCGTCCATGTTGTTGCAAGACGTCTAGCGGAATTCTTGGCTGCTTAGGCCTCAGGGCCAGACTCTTCTGCCCTAGAAAAAGATAATACTACTAGAACAATCACTACTATTGTTTCTATACGTGTTTTAAACTCGCTACACATATATCTACACATAGAAACAGAACTCGGTGAGTGCAAACATTGGCTGAATAATTACGCGCATGTCTAATATACGTATGCGTATTTTACACTAGACAAAACATCAAGTACAATGCGTGATTTCTACATACCTGACCACGGGCAATATTGTACAATGCGCTAAAGAGTCAGAGACGAACATGAGAGAGACATTTGCCTGAACTGTTAGCTGGTCGGGTGTGCTAAGTTGCGGTACATATTTTGACACCAGCGCTGACATCGCTACCGCTGATACGGTGTTGCTCCTGCTGAACGGAAATAGATATCCGCGAAACTTATTTCTCTGCGCTTCTTGAAACCACCATCACACCAGGAAGTGGTGCGTCCTACAATGTCATGCCTCAGACAGGAGATGATTACTCAATTGATAATTACTGATTTGCCCGAGCGGAACTACCAGTAGCAAGTGCAGACTCAGTCATACTCACAGCTGAAGAAGTAACAGACGCAACAGATACTTGTTGTTCTCGGTATTGCACGAGAAGTTAGTCCGATAAGTGGAAAAAGCTACGTATATGTAAATATATACGTGTCGCAAATAGGTTTGCTTCAAAGTGACGATTGTAGCATTAGTTGGAGCGTTTCGTAGCACCAGCTTGAGTTTTTCTTTCTGTTAAATGTTGTTGTTTCGGCGGTTATTGTCGTCATCTTCGCCGGTGTTAGGAGATATAGTAAATGGCGGGTTAACCCGCGCAGTCGCCGTACAGACGGCCAATAGCCATGTGAAATATCTAATCGTTTTTAGTTGTGCTACTGCAACAAGAGCATTGCGCTAATGGTAGTTGCAATTAACGTCCTATTAAATAATAGTTAACGTTCTTGGAGCCATAGAAGTAGCTGCTTCTCCGACAGCCAAACTGTCCGACTGACATATTATACACAACTGTATAGTTAAGCTATTTGTAACAGCAGAAGCAACAACGACAACAACAACAACAGCTGCAGAAGCAGGCGAAACATGGCCCGTACATTCCGAAGTTGTTTCCTCTCACGGACTTTGCCAGTCGTCGTCGTTGTGGCCAGTCAATTCGCTACCACCATCATTTCGTTAGTGGTTCTTTCGTTGGATGGTTCGATCACCTCGTGGGGTGGTAGAGTGCAGGCTCGGTGCGAGCGTGCTGGGAAGGGTGGGAGTAGGTAGGAGTGCTGGTGGTGGTGGAACGGACACAGGTTGGCGGGAACAGTCGGGAATAGACAGTCACGGCAGCGGCGACCACTGCAGCAACGGTAGCTGCACAAAAAATAAGGCCAGGAGACCTAACGAGACAGCGAGCGGCCAAGGCTATCTACTTCCGACATCGTACAACAAAACAGTAGCAGCAGCAGCAGCGACGACAGCATTAGCGGCAGCCGTGATAGTCGAATAGCGGCGGTAGAGAGGTCCCCCATCTACTTCCTAACCAGTCATCCGACTGTCCGAGCATTGGGACTGTCGGTTGTAGGTTACATTGCTGTAACAGCCCAGGAGTCCAACAGCCCAACAGGCGTTCGTCGTTTGTTGCCGTTTTCGTCGCCGTCGTTATTTCCCGTCGACTTCATCGTCGTCGCCAATGTTTCCCGCTTGTTGTCCCATGCTTGTTCCCAGCCTCCAGCAGCAACAGCACCCCCACCATTACCGGCCACAATTCCGACGACCCTGTCAAAGCTTTGGCACCCGAGCAGCAGCAGCGGCGGTGGCAGCGGTGGCGACAGAATAGCTCGGAGAGCCAACCCCTAGTAGTCAGGCCGAACGGCCTGCACGAACTCAAGGTGGACGGGCCTACCAGCTCCTAACTACGAGGCGAGCTGGACAACGGCGTCAACAAAGACCAGAACTGGCCGCTAGCTGAGCAGCTGAGCATGGTCGTTGGAGGACACGTCAACATAGCTACGAGGGGAAAGAGGGAGACGGGAACGGGTAAGGGGTAGGGAATTTCGGACTTTTCATAGCTACGCTAACACGCAATGCGCTACACACATGAACACCCTTTATTGTGTACACATATAGCAGGATATGCACGTATGCACACTAGATACTGCCATACCTATACACAGACACAGGCGCAACAGCATAAGCAACGCCGATGAACTCACTGCAGGCACAGGGAGAACGGAGGCGAAGGACAAACTTCTATAAAGGTCGCTGCGGTCTATGTGGGGGCTCGTCAATGTCCCACGGCTCAAACTCATTAAACCGGGGGCACGCAGTCCCTCCTCACCTTCTCGGCATTACTGGCATTAGTTTTCGATGCAAACCAGTTGTAGCATAAACGTGCTGAAGGCCAGGTAATAAATGTAGACGGGGGTGGATGAGGACAACATACAGTACATCAATCAGATGTAACATCAGTAGATTTGCTGTTAAACTATTGCTCTGTTTATTTATTGCCTAATAAGCTCTTAGCGATGGCTACTGAGGTTGGTCCTGCTAGTCGCGTTGCCGATAGGCTTAGCGATGTTCACGTTGTATGGCTCCTGTTGATACTGTTACTGTCATCTCCTACTGCTTGCATTGGTGCTTTTGCTATCACCAAGCTAACAGGACTTCTGCGCTGTGAACACAAGAAGCGCTGTACACTATCTCATTCGTGCCCGCAGTAATTATTTACTCGTCGTTGCCATAGTTTCCGCCGAGCAGATGGAAACTGCAAGAGTATGCGGTCGTTGATTTTTGTTGCACATGTGTGCTGAGGTGTGGTAGACCGCAAATAATTCGTTTTGTCTCCCATCCAGATTTTAGATTCATATTTTCAGTTACAGTTGCCATGTATGCATAGTTCTATAATGACTGCATACATTTACGCATAGAGTGGAAGTAACTATGACTCTCTTACCGGCGTGGTCTGCTGGCTGCGCGACTTCCGCGTGCCTGCGGGGACCTTCACGCGCCCACATGTAAGTTAGTCAGACGGTGTGAACTCCCAATAGTAACTTTCCCGAGGTCACTTTTGTTGGCATGGGAAGCAGGGCATACGATATCGATTGAGTGTCAACGAATTCATATTGTCACTTTGTCGTGGCTTATTCGAGGGCTGTTAAGGCTACTACCTTACGGGGAAGGTGTGCTGCTCACTGACCCCGGGCTACGTGGTTAATGCCCCGGGCCTTAGCAACCTGGGAGTACCGTGTGGGGCCCCGGCTGCCTTGGCTTAATAGGCATAATGAGGGCGAGGTCAGCACATGAACGCAGACTGCACATGTTTAAAGAAGTCGACTGGACCTAGTTGCTACTAGACTTCATCATTGTTGCGCGATCAATAGCCATTGTGGCCTTACTAACTGTGTTGTTGTTCTTTTTTGCGTTACAAATGCTTAATATGGCCGTTAACTAATGAAGACTGTCCAGGCTTCATCAAACAGAACAACAGCCGTTACGGGGACAGCAGCATACGGGAAGGCACGTAGTCGTGCGTCAGCATTCCTCCGTTGGTCGTTCAGCAAGACAGTAGTATAAACATGTTATCGGGTTCTCCGGCACGATGTTTACGGGTTTGATTCTGGATAGTGTTAAGTGTACAACCTGACAGGCTCGATGTTAAGAAAATCTGCAGAAGGTTGCCTTTGAAACAGTTTCAGTGCCGCGGTCACCGCTTGAGAGTCTGAGCTTCGATGCATGCCATTGAAATTTATTTGAATCTATCATCGCCTCCATGGACGGCTCGACTCCAGCCACATCCGGTGGTGGAAAAAGAAACGTGAGTAAGAAGTAAGAAAGACGATCAAAAGGGGTTAGAACAGTGGGAACAAAACACGCATCCCACTGTGTACCGTTTCGAGCTTTTTATGCCCACGAGTAAGGACGCTTTAAACAGAGTAGCAGCAGCTCCGACATTCAAGTAGTGCGCTCTATTATTGCCAAAGATACGGAGCAGCGCTGCGTTCAGCACGCATGGCACGATAAAGCACTGATACAGTGTGGCAGCGGCGAGCTTCACTACCTAACTGCCAGACGTTACTACGTGCAACCTGCCGGCTGCCTTCGGGCATACTCGTATCTGCTCTGAACAGCAGACATGAATCGAGTTTGCGCTTGTTTTTTTTATGTGGCTATTGTTATTGAGCCGTTAGCGCTTTTCAGTCAGCTAGCCGTAATTGAACATCGGAGTCATAAAACCTTCAATTGCATCTCATTGTGCAACGTTTTCAATATCACTACGATCATCGTGTTTGCGTGGTGGTTTACACCTGTAAGCGGACACAAAGGTGTTGGACGAAATACCATCAAACCCCTTAAAGTCTTTGTAGGCTTTTAGAGGCTTTGAAGTCTTTGTATGATCGGCAAAAACTCTAGTATGCAGCCTATTAGAAAACGAGGCTATTTTTTTGTAATCAGCAGAACCAATGTGTAGATTACAGGTTTATCCTAAAGCCATATAGAATCCCTAAATTCCTCTGTATGAGTCAAAAGAACTACGCTGTTCAGTGTGTCATATAATGATTGATTGCCTGGGTCGAAGAAACAACCCAGACTTTTTTGTATTATGGTGTTTTGCACTAATGGGTGTTCGAGCTTTCCTCGGCTACAGGGTAAACAAGTTGACGACCTAAACTGCAAGAGCAGATTGATGCCGCCGGTTTAGGCAGCGCGCTGAGAGAGAAAAGGACACTTTGTTGATTAGCCGATACAACATGTTTTCCCACGAACCAAGAGCACAACATTTAGAGAGTAGCCGCTCGTTTTTCTATGCGGTGGCACAACCCTTGTTCGATCGGAGTTGTGCACCGTAATTTGATGATGGACGTTTGCCCTGGCTAACTTTGCTTGAATCATGTCCTCCACCACAGTTCAAACTATAGCATCGCAGCCTGTCGCAGCTGCAGCTACGGCTGCTGCTGCCTTTGAACGTTTCAACCGTGCGTCGTTTCACCAATGACGCCGTACGTCATAACAAGTGGATTGGGCCCGCTTGTACCTGCAATATATGTCCAGCATAAATTGCGTTGAGAGCTGCGCAAATAGGGCCCCCATAGCAGGCGACCGAGCGATCGGCCATAACACGTGTTTCCGTTGCCGCCTGCCTACACGCACGAAGCGTGCCTTTGAGAGATCACTCGGGAAAACATCAAGTCCCTAAAGCCAATAAATAGTCTTTTGACTTGTTATTGGTGTCGAGTGCCGACGTCATTGGGCTGTTTGGAATCGCGTCGTTTCACCACGACGAATTCGACTGACTACCTGTACATGTACCGTGCATACCGCACGCCAGCCTATTACTTTATTATGATTAAGTTTGTATATTTATATATATATATATATATATATATATAAATATATATATATATATATATATATTAGACACGGGCGATAGCCTTTTTTGCAAAATTAGCTGAATAGTTATAACTGTTTGAATTTATGTATTAATGAAAACTTCAAGCTCAATGAAGAGTTATTGAACTTAAATAAATTTGCCGTTCGGAGAAAACGGTCCCATAATAATTAAAAAAAAAGAATAAAAAAAGAATATATATATAAATATATATATATATATATATATATATATATATATATATATATATATATATATATATATATATATATATATATATATATTTATATATATATCGTAGAGAGAGACGAAACCATATGTGTATGGACTATGCCTGTGCACGACCACCCATTAAGGTGAGCGACAAATTATGAGATTGTAGATATTGAACGACAGCGACGTCGTTAATCAATCAGGAACTACGATTGGTTATAAGGTCTATATACAGGTATATATATATATATATATATATATATATATATATATATATATATATATATATATATATATATATATATTGAAATCCCACACCAGGCATGCATATATATGCATATATAATATGTACTAAACATATACAGGCATATATGACCGAAATGTTGTCTAGTGTAGACATTCTACAAATAACGACTCATAGCGAGCTAGGCTTCCGATGTTCGCCCATCCATCTTTTTCACTTTATTATAACCTTTAAGCGTTTTGCCGTCGTCATCGCCGCTCTTTAGCACATAACAATACGAAAAAGCATACTTCGTTGGGCCGCATTACACTGCGTGCACCTGTGTCGTAGCTACCAGCTCCGGTACTTCCGAAGATCGCTATACAACGACTGTTGCAAATGTATATATATATATATATATATATATATATATATATATAGTGTTAATTGATAAAACTGCGTTAAGTATTTCAACGATATGTCATAAAGTACTAGTCATTATAGTTACTTAGCAAGTCTTTCAAACTTTCGCCTTCTTACACCCGCAATACAAACGAACGTTACTAAAATGACAGCAATGTGTTTAACAGCATGGAAATACGATTGCAATACAAAAATGAGTTTTGTAAAGTGTATTACTTTTAATATAACTACGTCTTATATATATATATATATATATATAGCATAAAACCAACAAATGCGGTTAGCTTCCCTAAGATATCTAAACGAGATCGTGTTTTCGCGAGTACGCTGTGCAATTAGACTATTGTGAATTGCGTAAATATGTCAACACAAGTTAGCGCACCTTTGGTGCTGCACACAACAAAGCCAGTACGCGCACATTCACCTGGCAACATACACAGCTGGCGAATCTCTTAGGGCAAATTTTATGCACCAAGTGGAATCGCCCGTTTTTCGCTAGTCGAATAATACTTAACAAACAGAGGGTAATGAATGGAAACGTCTGACACCTATGATAGAAATTATAGGTAAACTACCATAAGTGTAAGCAAACTTGTTTTTATAGTAAGTAGAGAAGAGATATAACAACGATACGAAAGAAAAAAACATAAACACTACAAGCTGGCGCTAACCTTATGTACAGTGCCAGTCATTTCTTTTTTTTAGGAGCGGACGGCAGAAATGAGAAAGTTTGGGCTAATGTTTTTCCCAAATCGACACGTTCTCTCCGTGGTCGTCATTGAGTTGATCGCGTGCAGGCTATGCAGCGGTTCGTTTGAACCCATGTTTCAGAACGTCGTTTTAAAAGCTGCAGGAGCAGCAGTAGGAGGAGACAGCTGCATTCCTTGTTATTGGTCCAGTATCAGTATAAAAGCACATGCAGTCGGCCCAACCTGCAGCCGAACGGTACAGCTAGCGGAGTTGTATCCGGAGATCGTGTGTTTCGCTCTGCTAGACCCTTTCGGACAGCAGCAGTCGACAACAGTCGTTATCGAAGCCCCTTTGGGCCTCGGGCTTCTCGCATCGGTAAGCACGTGCCACTGGTGCGCATACGCAAATCTTCGTTCGCTCATTTCTCCACTAACCACCATCTATTAATGTATGCATTCAACAATGTGTTCTGCGTCCCTTTGTTACTACTACTACTACTGTTACCAGCCTGCTTTGTCAACTGCAGGCCCCGAGCGTCTGGACATACAGGTACCATCGTTGTTGTTATAGTGGGGGCTAATGTTGTTGGTGTTGTTTTTGCTGCTGCTGCTGATGCATACGTTCGTGATTGCCGGTGCCGTTGTTGTTGTTGTTGGTGTGCTTAGCGTACTTACTGTCTCTGTTGCTGCAGAATACTGTCGATTTAATGGATTAACCCATTCCTAATTTACTAACGGGATCTAGCTTCTACTACATCGGACATAACACATCCGATCCGAGATCCTCATTACTGTGATAACATCTACCGATCAGACTAGCTGGTCCAGCAACACGCCGCCCTAGTGCTGAAGCTGGCGATGATACGATTTGTGTACGAAACGTTGATGAAAAGCTAGAAGGAGTGCTCTACCTTAAAGTATACCATACATAGCCTTAACAACAATGTGTCAATTTTTTTAAGACAATATGTGTCTGTGTGTCAACCGGGCATAGATACGCTAGCGTTCAATCGCTTTGCTGTACTCAAGATTGAGAAGACACTTTTCTTTAAAGGTTTTTAAGGTAATATGCTTCTGATCGTTGCAGTTACAGGCTCATTTTGAGATATACGCAATTGCAGCTTTTCGTTTTTTGTAGAAGTCGACTACACTCCAAAGGGGGCGAAACCAGCGCTGGTCGGGCTCTTGTGGTGACCTGAAAATAATGTAAACATGCAACGCACTTGATTAGAAAAAAAATATATGTATATATAGCTATTTGGCTAGAAGAATTAGTGGGCCAGCAAATGTGGCAAAGATATGCTAAGTTTATATCTAACATTTGTATGGGTTAACTTTTCTGAACTTTCGTCACTTTTTGCAGTGACGCACTTTGCATGCTTTTGTGGGTAATGTTGACCGTTTTAGCAAGAGCTTGTTGGCGGCCTTATAAAGTAGTTTTTGAGATTTTACCTACCTTAGTCAAAAGAGTAATTGAAACCCTCAGGAATCCCTAGGGATTTCTACATGCAGTCGTCGTAGATATTCAGCTCGCTGTTGAAAGAGTCCTTTAAAACATAATTGGAAGATATTCCAAGCCTAATTTTATTTGGGCGTATGCAAGACCAATGTTTTGGGAAGTTCCATGTTAGAATCGGGATAGCTTATTAGTCTTTATAACTTCCGACACCTTGCAGAAAATAATAACATAGGTTCTTATATGCCGATAACTTAATTATCATCTCTCTATTGAGTTTGCCACGTGAGCTCATTTATATAGCACCTACAAAGACTTAGTAACGTTTTTGTCGTTAAACCGAGAGTATAAAAGTCGCTACAGCCTTTATCCCGTTTCTAGCTAGGCTGTAAACACCCAGTTTAGTGGCCCACTTTCTTTGAAACCGTTCAGGGGAAACGTACTTTGAGGCTCCACCAGAATGCTTCAATTATTAATATTATTATTATTATTATTATTATTATTATTATTAAATTCTGACTTCATGTGTTGCCCTTTTGTATATTGCTATATTGGGCCCTAGGTGTTGCATAGAGCTCCACGGGGCACTCACATTTGATAGGAGGTCAGACCTGCATTAACTACTAGTTTTGAGGTTGACTAACGTGCGTTAGATTTACAAATTTACACACATGTGACATGTAACCCTTTTGTAATCAATGGAAGGCAATCTCTTTATAACTCTAGGGCATCGAAGGCAGGCTACAGAGCCACTTTAACAAAGCTCGTCATTGCCAAAGCCTTTTCAATACGACCAGTAGCAAATATCTCAGTTTGTCATGTGGAAACACCCAGGCAGTTCGGTCGGAAAGTTTATATTGTGAAACGGAAACGTGAGGGCACGGAAACGTGAGGGAAGTTCTGAATCGCGCGTTCGATTGCTGGGGCAGATCTCTGAAGATCCTCAAATAGGCCCCGGCTAAGCGACATTTATAAAACCTCTCTAAGAGATTAATAACAAAGGAGACCGGCAGGTTGGCTAGTAAGCCAATAGCCAAAGACGTGGAAGGATTCCCATGATTCCGTGACACCTTCGATCGGACATTTGCTACATTCACTTAGACCAACCTGAGCATGCGTGGAAGCGCCATCATACGCTCGATCCAGGGCCGGTAGTACGAGATGTTCATGTAGACGCCGGGTAGATTTGGTTCGGCACAGCGAATGCCGTGCGACACTGTACCGGCCAGAACCCACTGACCATTCGGGCGCTGCACTGACAGGGGTCCACCTGCAAAACGCGATCAATCTCTAGGTGAGGTTGACAAGTCAAGCCGGGCGTTTGCTCTTCAGGATCATTATTAATTTATTTCATTTATTTAAAATGCACCCTGTTTGGGTATGTAAATACAAACATGATATATATAACAAACATGGTAAAATGAATTATGAGCATTGTCGCTGAAGCTGAGAAAGCGACACGGATTCCGTACAATCAGGTAGGTGGTAAAGGGAACATGGACCGCCACAACGACGGCATTTGCAGTTCTCTTTGGGTTCATGAAACCCATCATGAAAACCAAGAAATCATTATTAATACTAGTTAGGTAGACTCGAACGATAGGAATTGCCCCAGTTAATTGTGGCTCAGTCGGTATATATATGCGCTTACTTTTTAACGTATATTGTCTCCTGTCGTAGAAGTTTGTGACATATTGTATTGCCGTCTAGGAGGGGGGAACCTTTAAGATTGTTACGCGAAAAATCCAGATTTTTGTAGGAGTTACGCATTTAGGACGGTGCTTGGCAATAAATGGCCTAGCCCAATTTCTACAGCTCTTTCAGCGTGTCGCATTTTCAGCGCCGAGGACCTATTCACAATGAGAACTGGTACACCCGAAATTATATTAGTAATTGCGATCCCTGTGCATATATATATATATATATATATATATATATATATATATATACGCGGTGTTAGCAGATCGTCGCATTTCTTTAAACAACGTCTGGAACTTGACGTACAGCGTGGAAACGAGGTGGTTTTCGTCTGGTCTACACGAAACGGATGCGCGATATCCACCCCACGCGCGCTAGGCACATTGGTTTAGCAAATGTTTCCTGATACGTGCAATATATATATACACAGCAGGAAGACGACACTACCTACAGAAGGCCAAGTTCACATTCTGAACTCGTTTAAAACTGTCGTGTGCCCGGGTTTGTCAATTATACCTTAGAGCGGTAAAGCGCTATATATATATATATATATATATATCGTGCGCTCATTGTTCTAGTGTTTCCCATGACCAAAGTGGTATGTCTTCTTCACCTTGTTTTTAAAGAATTTCCAAAAAGATGAGATCTTTGCGTGTGAGTCTGTACGTATGTACACACGAGTTCGTGCGTATGCGCGGATGTATACTCTAACAGACACCGCCAGCACCTGCGCTACGAGCGCCAGTAGCATCCTCACGGCTACGGGGGGCACCGTTTTTCTGCACTCTAGAGTAAGCAGAACCTCTGCCCATCTGGTATTCCCGGTGAACTTCCGCAGCGGGACGGCAACGGCAAGAGGAAAATTCCTCGGATAGTGGACGAAAGGTGAAAAGTGATGCGAACGGCTCAAGCACAAAAAGAAAGAAGAGACGGACTCGTCGTGTCTGACGGAACGTCTGGCCATTTTGCAGAAATGCATTTACACACGCCACAAACCGCGATGCAAAGAGTACGGAAAATTGAGACAGGGGATGAGGGGATGAGAAAGAGCCCAAAAAAAAGATAATAAAGAACGACCAAACTGAGGGGTGGGCCCCATTAGCGTGACCGAGCTTCGCTGCAACGCTTGCCGCAGCAAGGCGTTCCAACGTAACTTACCCTTTACATCTCTGTCGGCAATGCAGGCAGGGCTAATAACCGACCGACACACGACATCGCGAAATAATTACACAGAGTCGAACCTGCACAAATGCTGCGAGCGGAACGTCCGTCGCATTGAAACACGTGAGGGTTAATGGTAGCGGCCAGATGATGATAGCATGAGAAACGCGTTTCAAAGCTTTCACACTCGCTCCGACTAACTTTCGACTTTCCGGAAATGAAGTGAACTCCAGGCGAGGAGTACACCCTGATCCCGGCAACTAACTCGATTCTCGCTGTGAAGCGCAAAGCGGCCTAAGCGCCATCGTCGCCTTAAATGAGGACCTTTCTAGCTGCCAAATCTAGGCGTCTATCCTTCACTGATTGGCGGCAAGAGAAGCTTGGTCCAATCGTAGTAGTAGTAATAGTAGCAGATTTCGATTCTGTATCTCAGATTTGTTAGAGCGACCACCACTAAATACGCGCGATTGCTTAGGCCGCGAATCTAAGATTGTACATTTCTTTTCCCAGCATGGACGCGTTCTCGTGTACAAAAGGCCAATATAATCATACATGTTAATATATGTTATGTGTTCTTTATTTGGAAAGTTCATAAGTGCGTCAGTCTTTGTAAAACACGCCACATCAAGCGATAGGTACATATCGATGCGTTTTGTACTAATAATTGTGATTGCCTGTTGCTGCTTTTGGTTTCACCACTGCAGTTATTGTTGTTATTCTAACAGTCGCTCCACCAAATGTGCAGTTTGGTACCACGGATATTCCGTGACAGGAATGCGAACAGCCATTTGCCAGCTAATTTGCATGCAACATCAGTCATGAGTCTATTGATGATATTTCATTTCTATTATTCGTCTCGCAACGTCAGTGCTTCGACTATCCGACAAGCGACCCGCTTCTCGCTTGCTCAGCCAAGCTTCGCTCTATCCACCGCAAGGACTTCCGCAAACGGGAAGCAAAGATGCTGGATAGACCGCTAAGGGTCAGACGCGCTTCCCGTTTTTAGATAGGATTTTGCCTAAGTAATAGACTACGCCCGTTTTTGCTCTTATGTTTCTCATATACAAGACAGACATTATATATATATATATATATATATATATATATATATATATTGATTTATACAGACAATTGCAATAGAAATAATTTGTTAGTTCGGCATTGTTTATATATATATATATATATATATATATATATATATGCAGACAACGCGTAAACATATATATATATATATATATATATATATATATATATATTTAAATAGCCAATCAAAGACATTCACTTTCCCAGTCCTTTGGGGTAAATAACAAGGATTAACATTTCCTCAAACATAGATCTATATGTAATGTTCTAGGCGACTAAAACATGTTAACTCCAATTAAAAACGTTGCTATTCATTATTTCTTAAAACAATTTTCGATGAAAAAAATGCAGTTTATATACCTGCAAATAAATGTAATTACTCAATTCGATTCTCAGTTAAACAAATGCCAAAAAAATCTTCGCAATCCCTCAAAATTGCTAAGCGCCTCATAGTGTCAACCTTCAATATAAATCCCAATCTGAATGCAGAGAATACCACGTAATAGGTACAAACAGAACGAAATACAGTCAAGCAACTAAGAGAGAAAGGCGGCTAAGTGAATATATATATATACTACTCCATGCAATATTGTTTTTAAAAAACTCCGTTCTCAATGAATGCATATATATATATATATATAATAGTGGCAAATATGGTTTTATTTCATTTTGAAGTTACACATATATATATATATATATATATGCATGCAGCCTGCTGTACAAAAACGCTATACAATATACGTCGTGCACGTTGAATGTATGCGCAAAAGCTGATTGTATTTCCAGAATAGACAGGTCAGTGCGCAAAATCGTTTTTTAGCACCAACCGCGCGCGAGCTAGGATAACCGCCCGATTGTAACTGTAATAGCAATTAATCGTCGAGAGCAAGGTATCGGCAACAACGCAACAATGGCAACAACGATCACCCACAGTTCCCAAACACTATGCCACACTTCTGCACATTCCAGTAGTCTTTCTCCATCCAGCATCCCTGAACTCTTGAATGCCACGACACGCGTGGAATTTATCCGGGCATTCCCTGTGGATCCGTGTCTATTGACTGCTTATTAAAACGGGTAATGGAATCAGTGACGGTAACAGAGGCATACTGGACATAGAGGAAAGCCGGTGATATCACTTAGCACTGTGGGAAAATTATTGTTTTTGGGATGACAAATGCACTCAGTCCACCAGCGAATGCGAGGGGCCGACCAAGCAGGCCAAATGTTCCTTCTATCGTAGTAATGCCACGAACGGAAAGAGGAATCATAAACGGAACCGCGCCTGCTGGCTCGCGGCTACAAATAGAGTGAGCATAGGATACAAACGCATTGTATATTATGTACCCATGTGCATTCTAGTGTACACAGAGGTATCGTAAACCTATTACAGATGTATGTATATATATAAATATATATATATATATATATATATACCCGATGACGCTAGCCGTCGAGGCAAACGCCTCTATGTCGCAATTTGTTATAGGGACTATATCACATGTTTGTTAGCATTATTTATGCACACGTATATGCCCATACATCGTTTATATGCGTACTGCCATGAAACGAGATTGATATCATTAGGTTCGGCGAACACCACGTTTACATATCGCGCAATGTAGATTGTGGAGTCTTCCTCAGCAGTTGGCCCTAGGATAGGATCATTTCTAGGCAACACCAAAATCTTCTCAAGGCAAATATTACGACACGAACTGTGTGTTTCTATGGCAGGCATAAAATCAATCTCCGCAGCAGCGGCAGGAACAGCAGCTGCAACCACTGCGTTTGCTATCACAGATTACGATGCCCCCTATCCCTGTTCCTGCAAATCTAGTCTCGACTAAGAATCGCTACACAAATCGAGCCCCACACAGAGCTCAAATCCACCACCATCCCGGATCGGGCAGGGAAAGTAGGCCGGGCGGGTGACATACCGACGGTAACTATACCGTACCGTTAATCAATAGGTAATCATCAAAGTCCAGTCTATGTCTCAATTATCTTTAATCGACCCCATATAAATATATATATATATATATATATATATATATATATATATATATATGCACGGTTTGTATGCATATCTAAAGATGTTGCATGTTGGTCACTCGAGTTTAGTAGGTGTAGACAGCGAGTGTGGGGCCAAAGGCGAGTGCAAAGAGTGAGAGAGATACAAACGCAAAATAAATGCTGCTTCATTAGGTGACCATAAAGACGGTAACCTTGCTAAGCTTCGATAAAATTAGACCGGCTGGTCAAACCGCTCATGTGAATTTTTAACTACGCGAGCTGTGCGTTTTACTCCGTATGTTTATATCAAATAGATGTAGAGTTGCTTGTAACGACAGTCGCACTAGTGTTTGAGTTTGTGGTGAAATGACGTAACAACAGTACGAATTATTTATTTGCAATGCCGGCTAAAAGGCAAGCCAGTGGTTTTTAGTTCGACACCGAGGTAGGCAAAGTCCTTTTATACTCGAGAGGATTTCCCTGAATTTAAAAACCTTTGCTTATCGACACTTATAACCAGGCCATTAGCATGCACATACTTTTGCAGAGATGCAAGCGCCCGCTGAGTGTAAAAATGGCTTCTGGAGAACGGAACCAAACCTTCGGCATAGAGCAACGCCTTGACGTTCGTAAGACATTCCCTCATTCCATAGTAAAAAATACTTTATATACATCTACACATTATATATATATATATATATATATATATATATATGCAGCTCGGCCTTCTTACGGGATATAGCCAGTGATAGGTGAAATGCACAGATGTTTAATAAGACTAAAAAATCATAAAATTATTCTTATAATGGATTTTTAAAGACACACACATATATATACCGCGTAAGCGCTGCACACGTGATATTCAGCCACAGCTGTACTGTGGCTGAATATCATAACAATATTTGTACTAAAAACGCAGAAAGTCGGTACAGGTGTTAGTGTTACCTAGCCAGTTCTAATCCGCATGCATAATCCGAGCAGGATCCAAGATTTCCAAGAAGATCGACGTACATGTGAACTACGCCATCTGCTGCCACCGTGTATGATAAATCATATGTAGTAGTCGCGCATATGTAGAGAAACCGGGGGAGGACTGTTTCGGCTACGCACCTGAATCTCCTTCGCATGCGTCTAGCTTGCCCTCGTCGTAGCCCGCGCACAGGAAGTACTCGTGAATCTTCTTCACGTGTCCACTCTTCATAAACATCTGCTGACATTTCTCGCGCGATATGATGGGCAATTTGACGTTCTACGGCGCCGCAAACCGCGGTACACCAATCGTGCAGACGTGCATACCACCGAAGAAATAAGCCGAAAAAAATCAACCACAGCACAACAGCAACATCATTCATAAAAAAAAAAACGATCGCTTAATAATGTGATCGTTTCCCTTTGAAGTTCGTAATTGTATTAGCTATATTACTACAGTATGATACATCCGTAATGTTATCTAAGCTAGATCTGTAATATATAGGCGTGCGTAACGTACAAACGAATGTCACTCCTGTATTTTAGAAAATACAATTATTCCAAATGCAGACGCTGCCTAAGGCAGTAACATGAATCAGCGTCTGTTCTTGGTATTAGTAAGCATTCTCTACCGCTTTCTTTAAACACGACATCCACACACTCACGTGCGCAGATCACTTGTTTCAGCATAAATCTGCAGTAATGGCTTTCGACATGGCAGCTGTGCAATTCTCTGACGAGAAATGCGGGAGAAAAAACAAGGACAAATAGAATTCGTACAACAGTACCAAAAATCCGGGGCCATTATAGGAGAAAAAGCCGTTTTTTGGGATTGTTGATTGATTTCATAACGTTGCAGAGTTTTGCAGACTCTCGACTGATGCAGCCATCGTTCGCTTAGACCTGAAGATAGCGCCGCCATCTTGGTATTGAATACAGATCGCCTGAGTAGAACATGAGCCATTGATGGCATCAACGCCACTATCTTGAAGACAGTGTTTATCTATGTCATAACGTACTAGCCACAGTAAACTGGTCTACCTCGTAAACACTACTCCCATTCTTGTAGAGGACCCTTGGAGATTAATTTCCCGAGGATAGAAAGCACAACGAATATTTTTCTGAGTGGAAACTAGAACTAGCTAGTGCAGACAAAAATTGCCAGTGAGACTGCAGAGGCCGACATCTAATAAGAAAGTGTTTATTGACGTCATATCGTATTAGCCACAGTAAACTAAGGTCTCCTCTTAAACACTACTTCCATTCTTGTAGAGGACCCTTGGGGAACAACTTCCCGAGGCAAGGAAACACAACGAATATTTTTCTGAGTGGAAACTAGAACTAGCCAGCGCAGGCAGAGATTGCCAGTGAGACTGCAGTGCCGACATCTAATAAGAAAATGTTTGTCGATGTCATATCGTACTGGCCACAGGAAACTGGTATATCTCTTAAACAATACTCCCATTCTTGTAGAGGGTCCTTGGAGAGCAACTTCCCGAGGACAGGAAGCGCAACAAATATTTTTCTAAGTGGAAGCTAGAACTAGACAGCGCAAACAGAAATTGCCAGTGAGACTGCAGAAGTCGACATCTAATAACCGGTTTTGCAGTTCGTTACTTTCATATGGAATGTAATACATTAAAAGTTGTATTATGTACATTCCATATGAAAGGAATGACGATTTCACTGCACCTGAAAACTTTGTGCAATCCCGCGCCACCTGTACTAACTCTAGCAGAGTTCGAGTGTTTTACCATTTTGTAAAATATGGTTAACATGTAATCAATCATTATAAAGCAATATATATGTATATATATATATATATATATATATACGTGGTACTAACCTGCAGAACCTTGGGCAGTCCTCCCTTGTGGGCCAATTTGCCCCAGCCTGTTACAAACCCGTCTTCTCCGACAAAGTTTTCATCCAGATCTTAAATTAACAATAATCCTTAATATTATACCCGCAATGATTCGAAATAGTTTGTTTTTAATTTACTATATGAGCAAGGTTAAGCGATGCATTGCTCAGCAATCGCTCCATAAAATGTCTCACTTAAATTTTGCTGTTTGCAATAGTAGACGATAACGTGCAATATTTCATATGCTTTAGATTCGGGTTTAAAACCGTCTTGTAGTAGCTATTGCAATGAGTGTTTTTGAAGATCCTTGTTAATGCTGAATTTTAGGCAAGAAGCAAGTAAGTTACACATCAAATACAAATTAAGTTATTTTTAGTTTGACCCGTTTGTTTTTTTACGATATTTGTTATAAGCAGCAATTATATTTCGGCCCGGCAGAACACCTCTAACGTGTATCAAAAGCGAGGTTTTCTCAAACAGTACCATATTGGCATTTACGTAATGATACAGGTTTATTTTCTACGGCTATTTTGCCATAGGATATGATCCTTCTGTGGCTATTTTCGCAGTAACGTATCCTTTGTATCTTATTGTGCTAAATTGATATCGCACTTTGCGGGCAGCTGTTGTTTGGAACGC
Organism: Dermanyssus gallinae; assembly: GCA_003439945.1. NCBI lineage: Eukaryota > Metazoa > Arthropoda > Arachnida > Mesostigmata > Dermanyssidae > Dermanyssus > Dermanyssus gallinae. The sequence continues at coordinate 44,375 of QVRM01003425.1, forward strand.
GAATAGCGGAAAACTACGTACTCGGTAGGCAAATGGGTAGGATTTTATCGCTGAAGTCGACGGGAAACTTCAGCTCGAGCACGGCGAGGTCGTTGTCAAAGTCTGCCTCGTGGAAGTTCTTGTGCACGATCATCCGCGTCACCGGTATGGTCTGAAGGTTCTGCTAAAGATTCGGGACACGGTTAGCCATAAACCAACAGCCGAATCGAATTGCTTGGTTTGCGAGAGCCCCTGAGTGTCACTTGATGCAGAAACATTTCATGGGCGTTTAGAGCAACATTGGCTGCATTCTCGCACTGTTTGCTCACTGCTTGCTCAGGAGTGAGGTCCCGCGATACTCTACAGCGTTTAAGTTAAAAGCAACGTATATATATATATATATATATATATATATATATATATATATATATATATATATATATATATATATATTCTATTACTTCTTATAGAAAAACAATACAACAGGTGCATGCATGTCCGCACGCACATACGCAGCAGTGGTACCTTTTCGTGTAACCGGTGCTGTCCGAGAATAGCGACGAGTGTCGAGAGAAAGGCGCGAGGTTTGCAGTGAGCAGCCGTCAGAACGTGGCGTTCAGAAATCAGAACACCTCCACACTTGTAGTCGGCAATCGTACCCAGATACTTCACTTCCTTAACAATGACCTGCAAAAAGGGGTAATCTGACATGATTCACTAAGGTACTTGCAGCTTGGAGTTTTAATGTGAACTTTTTTTTTGCCGTTTATATCAATGGTTATAATTATAAATATAGCGGCAGATGCTACATTTATTGTATACGAAAACTTGAACAGAAAGCTTAATAAATTAATATTATTAATTAATAATTATATACGTATTTATATAATAAATTAATATTATTAATTAATTTTTATATAAGTATATATTTACATATTTATACATACACTATATTATGTCGTAGGGAGCCGGAAACAACACAACATATGGCTTTGAATGCAGCACAACCGTGCTCAGTATTATATTAACGGGTTTGCCTGACAATTGGGCATTACTAAAAACACTAGTCGCAACCCCATTCACGAAACGAAGATGATCCTAACGACTTGCAGAGAACCACATTTGAATTATCCGTTGAAAATTTTCGCCTCGTTTAATTGGATTACGACAGGGAGCGTACGGACGGGAATAAGATTCCCGACATCGCAAAAGTCAGGATAGCTTCAACGCGTTTCAGCGCAACCATCGAACAAACTTTTCCGGCGTTTCTTCGTGTACCTAGACGTTGGTGCGTGGATACGCTGTGATAGTAGTAGTATGGTTATTTATTTATCTCTCTTGATAATACAATCACTCTTTCACTTCAAAGGCGAGCTTGGCTCTGCGGATAAATCCAGTTTACTTCTCCGTGTGCTGCAGGAGTCTCTTGACCCTGTTGAAGTATGCACGCTGATTTTCTTCCTCTAAACCTAGGTCACCACCACTAACGGGTCTTCTATGTAAGTAACAGTCGTCTCATTGAATGATGAAATGTCCCATGGCCTTCGGAGACACGTCACACCTCATGCAGGCGAGATCTATGTCCGGCTGAGAGCGGAGCCGGTGGCTTCTTGTACGGGTATGATAGAGCCAGCAAAGCAAGTGTAATTGTAGATGTAGGTACTCCTGTGCGTATAGGAAAGAGGCAAAGTAAGGAAGGGTGAAATAAGGGCTAATGCTTTCTGTTAAATTTTAGCTTGTATGTATATATATATATATATAGAAAGTAGAAGAACAAAAAACAGTTTAATTGCAAATCAAAAGGGTAGATGTATATGTCTACTTAGCAACCAATTTAGAATACTTTTTTTCAGAATAGAATGGGGGCACGTGCAGTAGTGACGGCACGCAATTTTGTTGCATCCATGTGACCATGCGCCAAACAGAAGTGATGCTGAACAGTTTCGTTGTCAAAGACAGAGCTCGGGTTGGCTAGAGCTCTCGTCGAGCCCGGTGGCGTGGTGGATTGCGTGCGCCTTACGATTGGAGGAGACATACAGGTGCACGGGATTGATCCCCGTCGTTGCACATTTGTATTTTGTACTGTCTGTCTTACAAAGCAATGCGAAAACAATTCTGGAGCGTTAGTTGTTGTCTGAGAGTCAGCCCAAACAAGTTTTTTTTACTTTTTTTTTTTCAGAAGTTGCCTAAGATCAGAAATCACGCATTTGACTAGCTGAATTGGCTGTCTGGTAGGCGTTCTTTCTTTTAAATTTTATTAATTAATTTATATTACAATCCTGTGTAAGTGAACGTGTTAACTTTCAGCCTATAACAGCCCTGGTGTGCACCATTCGGCAAGCAACCCCAAAACTGAGATCGCGTTGGTTTACTAGAGCTTTTAGAAAATAAATCTTAGGAGAGTCGCTGCTAGTCCGATCTTTGTTGTTGGTCCACCGAACAGCGGTTTAGTGTATCTCGGGGCACCTGCCACTCGAAGTCCTATTATTCATCTGTAATCCTATTCCACAAGACCCTTTATCGTCGAAGCTCATATTTGGACAGAGCAGGAGATCATAGCCAAGAACTATGTATCTGGTATATTGTCACATGCAAGACCAGACCGGAAAGCCACTGTTGTCAAAATGTCCAGGTCTCCAACCTCTCGACGGATTTGTTACACTTAATTTGCTCATTTTAATACAACATTTTCGGACAGTCGTCGGACGTCGCCTCATCTTCCATAAAAAAATTGATTTAGGCAGTGCGCACTGTCTCGACGATGAGCGCAGTAAAAGTCGTTCCACAATAATGGTGCCGAAACCCCAGATCCCGGAAAAGCTGACGAACTCCAAGGATTAGCCGCCATAACGTGCAACGTCTTAGACTGCCAGCCCCTTTTCTGAGATGAACAGCCTTGGTCTCTGGCGTTTGTTTCCTTATGAAAAGAAACACCTCTGCCAAAGAAGTGATGCGCTTGATCGCACGCAGGTCGTAATGCGTGGTCACTATGTCACCTGCATACATCACAACTATGGTCTTGTGGTACTTCTGTAGAATCAAGCCGACAAAATCGGTAAGCAGAAGAATGGTTTCGGGAGTAACTATGACTTTCTTTCCGGTGTTGGTCCGCTGGCGCGCGAGTTACGCGTGCTGCGGGGACCTTCACGCGCCAATAGAAAGTTGGTCAGACTGTATAAACTCCCAATAGTAACTTTCCCGAGGTCACTTTTGTTGGCACGGGAGGCAAGGCATACGATATCGATTAAGTGGCAACGAATTCATATTGTCATTTTGTCATGGCCCATTCGAGGGCTGTTAAGGCTACTTTAAATGTACGGGGGAAGTGTGCTGCACACGAAACCCGGGCCGGTCGGTCAACGCCCCGGGCTTTAGCAACCCGGTGGTACCGACTGGGACGCCTGCTGCCTTGGCTTAATAGGCACAACGAGAGCGAGTTAGCCACATGAACGCAGACCTCCCGGCGAGAGGACCGTCTGGCTCCGCTGCTGTCTTTCGCAGTGGTGGGGAACCCCTGCTCTGGAGTGGGTCGAGCCACCCTTCGGGGGGGTGAGTATATTCCGGGGTGTAACGCGGAATCGCGAGGTGACTGTATGTCTAATTGTCGGGTAGGAGTAGTGTGGTACCTCCATTCCGAACCACGATAGGGGGGAGGGTGGGGGAGCTGCTGGCCTGTCTATTCGGGCTGGCGGGCGCTCCTGTCATACCGTGTTCTAGCAAAAAAACATGACTTACCCTCGACGCGTGGTTGTTCATCTGTTTAACCGACGGCTTTGCCCAACTAAACCATTTTGTGTCGCCAGCATTTTGTGCTCTTATTTGCCTGACAGGGTTGTATAAGTAAAACATACCGTACCGATCCTTTGTTGTTTGGAGATTCTTGCACAGACTTTTGTCTAGTCAGTAGAAATATCCTATGTCATACAGACGTTAAGAATAATGCCAGTAGTGCTAAGTTTCTGAGGTTTAATAGAAACTTGCTTAGTCTCTAGGCATTCAATCTGTCGAGGTTCTTAAACGTCAGAGCGTCTTACTGTTTATTTGTTGCCTAAAGCGCCTAAAAGACTAATGAAAACTATTTTTTTAGGGCAAGATATGTTTTAAGCGACAGGCAGATGGCACGGCGGTAAATGAACATGCAATGTTATTTATGTTACATATGTATATATGTAAACATATATATATATATATATATATATATATATATATATATATATATATATATATATATTTATGTTCCATATATATATATATATATATATATATATATATACATTTTAATTCGGAGCATTGCCCATTGTTTATCACACTAGGTAATGTTCCGAATAGCTGCAAGCGATATAATTGTTTGGCGCTGGTTTTCTACCGCGGTTGTTGCCGCCATGGCATCGGCCATGAATAAGCCGTACGAACCACAAGCTTCGCTGTCGAAGACCGTCTTTTGATCTCTAGATGGTGAGCAGGATTGCTATACGAGGAATAGACGGTAACAGAAATCTCGGCCGTCTCTTCACTACGGAGTTTGCCGTCGTCCGTAAACGCAAATACGTGATTAGCTGAGTTTTGGCTGCTGTGTCTGACGTCGACCGACGCCTTGACGTCCGTATGTATATACGTACTAGACGTCTATATACTGTTGTATATATATATATATATATATATATATAAATTTCTTCTTTTTTTTGGCATCCATATATAGACGTCTGGCCAAGACCCGTCGCGACCCGCACACGACCGAGAAATAGGAAAGAACTAGATTGAAAAAGGCTTACGACTACTATTACTACTACTACTACTACTACTACTAGTCAATGACATGTTCGGTAGGCAAACAAACCAATGAACGGCGTGCGGCGGAGGTCTGTCTCCATCGAGCTGCTACTGCAAGCGCGGCTATAGAAATACGACGACTCGTCATACATTGGACGTTACATTGCGTTCTTTTTGGCATGTGGGCCAGCAAATGTCCTAAGGCGATCGGAAATCGATAGAGCTCGGTGGTGGATCGGTCGGTCGGTTGCTCTGTCTACTGCTCAGCCCGTCGTCGTCGTCGTCGTCATCATCATCGGCGGCATGATCCGGTCGCGTGACGCGAGCGGATGTGACCTCACTCAATATTGGCCGGCAGTCGATGTGTAATCCAGGATCCGGAATCCGGGATCGCGTCTCGGACACCAACTCAGTCAGACAGACAAACAGACAGACACACAGACCTCGGAAACCGCTGGGGTTACTGGCTGTTGCGCTGCACGAGGGTGTCGACGGGCCAAACCAGGCAGTGCCGAATCAGCCGAACTAGGTTCAGCTAAACTTCCCTAGTTGACAGGGTAAAGTGCGTGCATGACCTCATCACGTTGTTAATGTTGTCGTCTTCGTACCCACAGCAATACAGCAGTTGTGGTCGAGTTTTGCTGTCTGTGGCAAGCGCAACGAGTTTTGCTGTCTGCGGCAAGCTGCGATTCAATCCGGACGAGTTAGGTCGGCTGTAACCCTTGATTGGGTCTAGGCACCCATCTGCCCCAACAACTGAGCCCAACCCTGCCTGACTAGTTCAGGGTAATGGTTACGCTTGAACGAGCTTCTTCTGTTCGTTTAGCACCATATAAAAAAACCCAGGGCCACGGCCTAGATGACTCTCAAAGCCCTTATGGCAGGCTTTTCAAGACACTCGTTAAGCTGCGGCGTTTATTCGGCCCATCGTTGATCTTGCTTCTTCAGACGTTACTTGCGCGTCCTACAGTTGTAGAGACGCTGTTCTGCTACTACCAATTGCCGTCAAAACCCCAGTGACCTTCGGACGAAGTTTTAACAGAGCCTGATTATCGCTGACGTCTTCTCCGTTCGCAGGCACAGAAGTCCGTCGCTAAGGATGTAATGCTCTTGCTGGTTGATGGCAAACCAAACTCCACCATGCTAACTAATTTAGAAGCGTCTCACGTTCTAAAGCGATGCGCCAGTGTTATTGAAGATTAAGCTTATTTATATTTGATGTTTCTATATATATATATATATATATATATATATATATATACATACAGTACAACGAGCTCGTTCTCTGACAAGTTTTACTACTGGATGAGACGAGGTGTCGGCCGGACTAGGCAGATGTAATCATCAGTACAGGGTGGAAACATAGGTAAATTTAGTTATACTAGCAAAGCCTTTTTTAAGTTCGTTAGTTGCTCTGTCTCTCCTTGGTCCTTGGGTTGTGTGCTCTGTTTTTGCCTTTTGGCGTACTGTTACGTGGCGTTTTATTTCAAAGTAGTGTGCCGCCGCTAACGCCGCTTTGGAGTAAAGATTACAGCTGACTGCCAGGTGCGGCACGGCTAGCACACGGCCCTCTTGGGGCGTTCCCCGAAGCTCGCTTGAATGCATCTCAATGAACAGCTGAATTCCCGTGGAAATGGGATGAGTTGACGTACTTTCAATTACAGGGAAGCCAGGCAACTACTACTATTACTACTGCTTCTGTGGTAGCCCTCCTGCTGCTTCTGGTGGGAGGCGTATTAGAGCGGCCTGGAAGAGTCGGAAAGTACGGAGGGAGAATGAAGCTGTATGTACATCATACTCGTACACTGCAAGTAACCTCGAAGTGCTCCCATGCATTTGAAGCGGGACATTCATTTGTCCATGCTGTCTGTCGCAGTGCATCTCGACGTGCCCTTCACCCAACGTTGGGTTTTTCGTTAGCTCGCAAGCCTCGAAGACTCGACACCGTAGTGAAGTGAGATTGCAATAAGCCCGGTATTTCATTGTGTACCTACCGCTTCTGTGGCTGGCGTGTGGTAGAGAAAAAAACACCATCACCACCTTCGCTGCTACTAATTGATGAACAATCAGGCATGCCTTCTTGCCCTTCTTCTGTAAAAGCTAGGTCGTGGTCCACGTTCAGTCGTTATTGCCGGTGGAGCCGTTCGACCGCCCGATTACACGCGATGGGCTATGTTCATCTCGGCCACGCTAGACCTAGCCACAAAATGATCGATGGATACATTATTTGGCATTCCTCGTGAAGCATGGTGCCCATCCGTTGTACCGATGGCCGGAAGTCGTTTAGTATTTCGTAGCGAAGCTAGCCAATTTGTATCTGCTTACATATTTATGCGGGGCGAAAATAACCGTCACAAAAAGTCGAGCAGCCTAAATGTCAAGGAGAGTGACCAGGTGAAGTAATCTCGAGAAGACAGTATTGCAGCCACCCTTCGACAAGGCGCAATGAGGACGACTGAATTTTAGTGGGTTTGTGAGTCCCACACTACGGCGCCCAGTGTGCATCACATATTTTACCACTTATCTCTATAAAAAAAATATAAATATATACGTGTGATCGTATATACGGTCGTGTGTTGGGCAGCTGCATATGCCGATCATATGTCGATATATCCAGAAATTAAAGCACGCAATATATATATATATATATATATATATATATTGGATCTCTTAACTTATATGTTCGAAAAAGCTTGGCCGGAAATAGCAACTGAACCTTAAACAATGAAGACTGACGCTCAGCTAACATTTAACGTCCACAGATTTGGTTTCGTATAGCTTCGTAAGACAGAGGAAACTGGACCTACTCCTTGGAAACCAGCCCAATTTGAGAAGAAATCGGTAAAATCTGCGTTTTCTGCATGCGCCTGGAGTAGAGTTAGGTAAAATCGGTAGACAGAAAAAGGTTATATACTTTTCCGGCACACATTCCAACACGTCCCCTTGGCAATAAACGTACCTACTTAACGAAAATTACCTAGCTCTAGTACGGTAGAACACATGTTGTACTTTGACAGTTTTACGAAAAATTGCAGACGCCCAGGTTATGTATGTATGAGCGGAAACCTTCATAGCTTTCTGAGGAAGCCAAATTGAAGACGAACCCAAGTTGCGTTTTCCTGGGAGAAGACTGTTACTCGTTGAAGTTCTATAGCTAGATGAAAAGTGTTATTGTCCTCAGCTTTGCCCTCACACAGCGTGGCTGTAGCATAGGTCCAGAATGCACTGCCGTCATCAAATAATCTGGATTAGCAGTTTCCATGGCCGACAAGACGTTTTTGAGCCTTACGTGCGAGAGATGTTACCTCTCATACGTATATATACATGGTCTTAGGTAAAGCGTGTTCCAATGTTTCCTTACAAATACGCTTGCAAAGCGCGTATTTATACAGCTAAGCAAAGCTGTTTGAGTAAAAAATGTGTTGCTTATGTACAGCCATACACGCACACGCATACCTACATAGAGAAATATGAACGACATAGCAACGAGCACACGATCTCAATTACAAGCAAAAAACAAACGTTTCTTGGGCTCCCCCGTACTCGTGTTTCTGCTACTTATCTGCAAGAAACCATCTGTTTGAACGGTTCTCTGAATGGAAACGGCCGTCGTAGTCAGCTGCCAAGCCATGTTATTATTAATTATTATTTTGTTACGAATAATACTATCTAGGCCTTTTCTCCTGCTTCTTTGTCTGTCGGTCGATCCACCAACGACGACAACAAAACAACAACAATCATAACCACGGTTACGCTGGCGGCTCACCGGGATCGCCTTTCCCTTCAGAAAATGGATATTATGCATTTTGGAAAAACGAAGTTTTCCAAAATGCATGTTCTCCTCTTCCGTGAAGGGGGGCTTTAGGCTTTCGCTTTCCCAACTTATTGTATCTCTCTTTCTAAGTCTGTCTCCATCTCGCTCCCGTGCTCGAGAGTTACCCTTGGTTAGCCTTGCTGTGCCCCCTGGGGTCGTTTGCGAATAAATTACTTTGGTCGGCCGAGTAGTCTTGGCAGCGTCAGTTCAGCAGCTACCTTCGAGATCGACAGATACCGAGTCGCTCCTTAGTATAGGTGGGCTCTCGAAATATCGCCAAGCATCGAGGAATTGCTGCAAGGCTAGAGTTGCCAGCAATGCTTGTCTTCGGCTTTTATTTTTTTTCTCACGATATCGACGATAATATGGGAAATTACAATATTAGACGGCAGGAATGAACTTTAATAGAAAACTAACGATGAGGTCAACAATGTTGCCTAGAACGCAACCGTAGCCACAGTGACAACAGCAGCAGTAGCTACAACAATAACATCAGCGACATGCACAACAATGAGTCTAGCCGCAAAAAAACGAGACGCCCATAATCAGCCGAACGAACACATCAGCAGAAAACGATTACACTCAACAAAGGCATTTACGTATTAAGGACATACACAAGGAAGAACAAACAACGAAAGTACCGGTTGGATCGGCGACAGAAGTACCAAGAAATACCGCTAGGCATTTACAACCGCAGCAGCAGCAACAGCTACAGTAGTTCGACACGTTCGACAAGCGAACGAACGACGTTGATATCTTTGGGTCTGCCAAATATGTCGAATTGCACACAAAATTGGGGTTCGCTTGCTTGCTTTGACTTATAGCGCGATTTGCTTCCATTAAAAAATGCCGATTCCTTAATCTTGAGATTTAAAATCTCGAGATACCTTTCACTTTTGTCGGTGAATCTTCGGTGAGAGTGCGTAGAGCTTAAGCAGAATCGTTGCTTACAGCACCGGTTTGAAGTCGCAGCCAAATATGACTTAGAAGTAAGAGTTGCGCGCCGTTTAAGAACTAGAGTGATCTCATATATATATATATATATATATATATATATATATATATATATAGAGAGAGAGAGAGAGAGAGAGAGAGATATAAGTATAACGTATATTAATTCCCTTATTTCCGTATGTGGTGTCGTAGTCCTTATATATATATATATATATATATATAAAGAGAGATGCAGACCAATAATGTGCGTGTTTATCGATGGCTTCACATTGGTGTGCGATGGAGAAGCGAACTGTGTCGAATGATGGAGACGACAGTTGTTTCGTTAGTTCATGCTGCAGAAACGGTCCATCGGACGGACGGACGGAAGAACGTGGCGGCAAGAAAACGAAGTCGACCGGCTGCTGCTGCGTTGGCCGCCGGAACAGCACCCGTCAACAACAGCAGCAACAACAACAACAGCAGCAACAACAACAACAACAACAATAATAACAATAACAACAACAACAACAACAACGACGACTCAACAGCGAAAGTGACTGCTGCTGCTGCTGCCGCCCTGTCAGTCTATGTCAGGCTATGTGATGGTGTCTGTCGACGAACACGAAACGACATCTCCAACAACCTCCCTCCGTCTTCTGCCTACCCTGTTTGTGTGTCTGGGGGTCTATCTTGGTGTCTGTTTGTCTGTCTGTCTGTTCGTCTGCTGGTCGGTCGAAGACCGGCCCGCGGTTCACTACGAAAAGCGAAAACGAAGCTATATCAGTCGGGTAGCACGACATCAATCGTTGGCGATGACGAGGATGATGATGATGATGATGATCATGAAGTGTGACGATGAACGAAGTCGACAACGAAATTGGTGGCAACAGCCAAGAGCCGCCGTTGTTGCTGCTGCTGCTGCTGACGACGACCACGACCACGAAGAAAAGTAGAACTCGATGGCAGAAGTCGGCCCTTCGGCAGCGGGTCACTTTCGTTGTTTTTGTTGTTGCCGTCATTGTTGTTGTTGTTATCATCGTTGTCGTCGTTGCTGTTGTTGTTATCGTTGTCGTCGTTGCTGTTGTTGTTATCATCGTTGTCGTCGTTGCTGTTGTTGGTGTGATTGTTGTTGTTGTTGTCGGTGTTGTTGTTTCTGTGGCCGACGACAACATATTCGGAATTGTTCTGGCTGGCTGGCTCGCTGACTTACTGACAGACTGACTGGCCTCACTGTCTGGCGAAGTGACGGCGGCGGTGATCGGTGTTCGTGGTGAGGAGATGTCAGTATGAAGCGGCAGAGGAAGCGTTGTTGCGGTGCACGACTATGTCACGATGATGGCGGAACGCTCACTGATCGCCGATCGCGCGATTCACTGCAATGTCTACGCCGGCAGCAACAGCAGCATCAGCAGCAGTACCACGATGGTACCTGCTCACGACTGGGTTGGCTGTCGCGACTATGAATGACTTCGGGAGGAACTTGACAAATACGGCACAAAGTCGGTTGTCTGGCTGTTTGAACCACCGTCGTCGTCGTCGTCATCATCATCAGCGAGCAGACGAATGAACAATGACAAGCAGACAACTTCCGTACAAAAAACCGTTTCCGTCCTCGTCAGAAACTCGCGTGTGGACGCGAGTTGTGCTGGGCAAACTCTTATGCCGGGCGGACCCCCTTCCTCGTACGAAGACGAAACGAGACCACGAGATCATCATCTGCACGACCGCACTGGGTCCAAACGTCGCTGATGAATGAATCACGGGCGGATAATTGGAAAGCGTGGTAGTTTCTAAGTTTTAGGGAAAAATTGGTCTTAAAATTTGGAATGTAGATATCGAGCCTTCGAATGCGTATGCATGCTGACGTTTTGATTCTATGCGTACGATTGTTCAGATAGGATATAGGGTTGTGTAGGGAATGACGAGGTGCCGTAACGCGACTCGGGCAGAGTCGTCTTAATTTAATGAATGTGTCAACAATCTTCTGTATGATACATCGCACGACCGTCGTTGCAACTTTTGTTTGGTCTCTGACTTAGTCATTTTTGAGCTAAGACCGTTTTCTATGCTACAAGATGTATGATGAAAACAGTCTACCCACCTCCAAAGGGACTCGTGTACACCTCGCAAGGTTTATATATATATACAGTTCGTCAGTAAATGTGTGCCGCTTCCGCAATCGTTGCGTACTATATCCATAATATCTGTCAGAAAAAAAACGGCCCAGTCAGCCAATAAGGTCAATCAACGATGGAGCATTAATGCATTAATTGGCGGGTATTTACGACGAGCCGCAGCACCGCCTCCGTCCACTGTCCGCCGATTCTACTTTCACTGAATGCAGTCGCTTCCCGTTACTCTCTCGCCGATTCACGCGCTGATTGGACGTAATGGTTAGACTACAAACCCGCTATACCAAGAACAACAACGACAACAATAACACCAATAAAAACAATGACAACAACAAGAGCCGCTGCAGCAGCACCGCCAACAACGTGACATCGACGTACACGGCAAGACGGGGAGATACACAGAGAAGGAAATACAGCGGAGGTGTGCGAAAAAGCGTGGGAAAGAGAGGAAAACAGAATATATATATATATATAGAGAGAGAGAGAGAGAGAGAGACGGGGGGCAGAGGATTGGAGATAAATAGAGAGTGGGAGGAGACCGCGCGTAGAGGACCAAAGGATCGATTACTCGCTACCGAATCGAAACACCGATCCAGGCATGGCAAACGAGACAGCCAACATCGACCGCATCGCTATGCCACACACTATTCGCTATGTCGAAAGCAAATGCGAGGTCGCCGTGCAGGTGGCGCTGATGCTGGTCATGGCGGCAGATTCAGCAGCAACAGCAGCAGCCGCATAACGACGACGACGAAGACGACACACTTTCCATGCAGGGAAAGCGATGGATGCCAACCACCACCGCTAATGCCGCTCGCTAAACGAAATCAGCAAGCGAACAAACAGTGCTTGTCTCTCTGTCTCTCTGTCTGTCTATTTGTCTGCCTACCTTCCCTTCTTTCTTCCTTGCTCTTTTCCTACCTGCCCGCCTGTATCCATCCCGCCTGTGGACACGCACTGCTTTGTCGTTGGCACATACAAATGTCGTAGCAACAGCAGAAGAAGAAGCTCTTGTAGCACTAATGGTGAGGTAGAAGTCGTTGTCGTTGCTGATGCCGCCGTTGCCGTCGTCGTGGTCGTGGTTGTCGTTGTTGTTGTTGTTGTTGTTGTTCTTGTTGTTGTTGTTGCTGTTGTTGTTCTTGTTGTTGTTGCTGTTGTTGTTGTTGTTGTTGCTGTTGTTGTTGTCGTAGTAATAGGAGGGAATAGATCGAAATCGTGGTAATGGCACCACTTGGCGTCCTAGTGCTGGTTGCTGATGGTGGCGGTGGTGGTGTTGTTGGTAATCATTCGTCTTTCTTTGCTAGCAGTAATAGTGGCGGCGGGCAGGCAAACGGGCAGAACTAGAGCCACCGTTTCTACAACACCGTTTCACACAGCTGACGACGGTGGTGGTGGCATAGTTGTTGTTCTGGTTTGGCGGATTGGTGGCTCGGTGGTCGGCATCGGCGCACAGATGAGGGAAACGCCGAACACAGAAGACAACGCCGAACACAGAATGACAGCGAATGAAGATGAGGAACGTGGGGTGGGGAGGTGGAGGGTGGGGGGGAGAAAGGAAGTAAAAACGTACACACGCGCGCCTAGCTTTCCAACTGGCCGTCGATAACGGTACTCCGGATACGGACCGCTGGTCGGACGGACGAATCAGCTGACTCCGTTAGGCACGTAGATGATGATTCGCATACATTTCGACAGACGGATAGTCACACAGACACACACTCATAGACATATATGTGTGCACAAGCTGCCCGATCGGTCCAGATGTCTTCGTCATCGCGTGAAAGAGCAGCAGCAACAGCTACCGTCTACTACGGCTAGCTAATACAGAAATGCTCACGCACTTAATCAAATTATCATGACGTGGGCAAACCCACGAACGTCACGTCATGATTGTTTCGTGTCCTCAGCAACAACCGCTGGTTACCACAGCTAGGACACTATTAGCCACAACAGCCGCCGGTAGCGGCAGAATCAGCAGCAGCAGCAACAACAACATTGAAAGGACAGGCAAAATAAGGCTCTGAAGAGACGCTTCATAAGGTGAATAGCCTTTCTGTTTAGACGAACCAATAACGCTTAGTCGAAGCGGCACAGAGTGCAAAGCATTTAAACGTCGCAGCAATTTACCTCACTCTCATACACACACAAACACACACAGATAAACACACAATACATATAAACATTTGAAAAACGGCCACCGTATAAACAAAAAAAGCGTGCTTCATAGTAAAGCAGGAATAACAGTATCATCATAATTTTCTGTCATCATCATCATCAGTCCGACCACAATGGTCATGCTCATCACATTACGCCTATCATAGCTCGGTTGTTTCCGCTGCTGCCACAATTAGCCACGATAGCAAAAACAACAACACCAACAAATACAAAAACAACAGCAATTACTACAACTAGTAATTGTTGTTGTTGCTGTTGTTGTTGTTGTTGTTGTTGCAATCAGCAGCAGCAGCAGCAGTGATAACAGAAGCGGTGGTTTCACCCCGGACGGAAGTGTGGTCGCAGAACAAACGACGAAGTCGACCAACTACTGTGACTCACTTAGTAGAGTACTACGATGACTTTTACTACTACTACTACTGCTATTACAAGTGCTACTGGAATTGCACTAGTAACACGGGCGGGCCGATTACGGCACCCAGAAGACGACGGCGACGACAACGACTAGAGGAAAAAGAGAGGCACTGACCTGCCAGGGCCATTCGCCCTCGGTTGCCGACGAGCCGCCCACGATCCGTTTGATGCGGTTGCGCATCTTCTGGTGGAGGGGCCGACGACCGCACTTCTGGTCGCCGTTGAAGTCGTTCACGTTGAACGCCATCGATTCGACGGTGGTGCTGGTCGTAGTCGACTTCAGGAGACGTGACACCGACGTTGTCCTCGACGGGGGCTCGGTCACCGTCGCGGCGACGGGTGACGTGTCGCGCTTCGTCACCTCAATGTTGGGCTCCGGGCTGCTGCTGGTGGGCGGCGACGACACTGACGCCGCCGCTGAGGCAAACATGGGGGGTGCGGAACTTCGGGGCTTCATCGTCGGGGCTTCTGACGCTTCGCTGACGGAACCTCCCTCGCCGGCAATCGACGCTGACCGAACTTCAACGGGTTGCGCTTCCGAAGCCGGCAGCCGTGCTCGAATCGCCATTGTCTGTAGTATCACGCAAGGTTGTCGACATTAGCCTGATTCAGCTGACCGTTGCAATAAATTGAATATATATATATATATGTATATATATATATATATATTCGCACACCCCTTAACTGAGACGTGTCATTAAGACGGCTGATAATAATATATGTCATATGTAGGGAAAAATGTTACATTGGAGTGACATCTGAGTATCTATATATGTATATGTGTGTGTGTGGGTGGGTGCAATATTATATCAAGCTTTCTTACGTGCTTGCTACGTAACGGTGCCACATTTGCTAGTTCGCCGGTTATGCCAGGCGGTGGTGGCGTTGACATCGACGTCACCGGCATCGCTGTTTCCGGAATCGGTTGCTCTGTGATGACAATGTGGTCCTCGCTGATGATGAAGTCTCGTAACGAAGGCGTGGTCGTGACCGCTGGAGTCGTCGCCAATGGCGAAGATCGTACCCAAACCTCGGTGCCAATGACCCCTGCTGTTAGTTGGAGCATCACGAGACCAATTGTGATGATGGCTAAAGTACGATCCGAACACATTGTCCTCATTGAGGAGGTGGAAATGACAACTGAATACAACGACGGTACGGCCTATCCAAGACGCGTGAGTCGAGGCGGTCCACCACCGCCCGTTTTCTCGGTTGCCTGCCGGTGTTCCGGTGAAGCTGAAACGCACAATTAAATATATATATATATATATATATATATATATATATATATCGCGTTATTATTACCAACTACAACTATAAGCAAAATGAACGTTTTTGTCTTGTCAGAGTCGTTCAGCGCCAAGACATTTAGAGAGTCACCGATGGCCAGAACTTCAACTCCAACAGAGTTATTCTCGTTCCGGATTATAAATTTGGAAACGTTCGGGGCGGTGTGTTTATGGCAACTTGCGCAAGTCTTGCAGACATAAAATAGGAGAGTTGTTGTGTTCGTAGGACGCAACGGCCCGTGAGTCATTACCGACTTCTGAACAGTCAACAAGGAAGCATTGACACTGCTGCCGTCCTGATCTTGTACCTGTCGGTGACACAAGTTGCACGAACTGTTGATCGTCTCTTTACTGTACGTTCAGCGAGCAAGTAAATGTCTGGCCGGGCGCATGATGATGAACGCGGGCGACCCTTGATAATCCTATGCGATTTTGAGCGAACTCTTTCCGGGCGTGAACAAGGCCTTGGCGAAATGCCCAGACCAGTGCTGAACCGTTGACGCGGAAGCAAGACGGGGCAAGTTAAAAGATCTGTTAGTCCTGCAGCCTACAAAATAGGACATGGGGTTCAGCTCGTTCATTAGACGGCTCTCCTTTCAAGGTTGTCGAAACGGATAACGGGTTTGAGCGGGATTTAGAGCAAAAGGCGCCCGTACTCTATGATGCTTAGCAAGAGCACGCTTGCCATGTCCTGACAAATCCAAGCGCTTTCGAATGAGAAAATAACGCGGCCCAGTCGCGTGGTGTCAGCAAAAGATGCAGAAAAACGCAACGACAATTAGAGACACCCAAAGTATACATGCGTACGGTATGTGAGCTAACGCAGAGAGGCTGCGGCGCGCGATCGTAATGTCATCAGTGTAGATCATCACGGTAGCTTTTTAGAACTTCTGTCGCACATACTAAACAAGGTTGATAGTCACAAGATAAATGAGATGCAACTCAATGGTTTCTGACAGGTCCAGACATGATGCTTCGTCTCTCACGTTATACGGGCAATACCTACTGCATGCCGTCTAAACCCTCACTTAAGATGTTGTATAGAGCCTTGTCGAACGCATTCACGCAGTAAACAAAATGACGTGTGAACTAGACAACGACAATTTTTTAACTTTCGATTATAGGACGCCTATTGCGTCGCGAGTGCACTTGCCGTTCCTAACCCGAACGCACTCATGTATTTCAGTAGCTAGCAAAGCATATTCTTACTTGTACGCTCTGAGATTACACCATTATACACTTTGTGGCAGCCCTGTTTTCATTTTGTCTTCTTTTAAACAAATTGCTTGATCCTTAAAGAACTTACAAAATATTTTTAATAAGTGGTTTTCAACCTGTACATAGTTCCTGTAAAGGACCCTATCGGGTCCGCCGTCTTCCCCGTTCGGGACCAACTGTAACACTCTACGGACGTTTCTAACCTCGAGAGCCAGGTTTATTTCGTGCTCGTCTGTAGTTAGCGGATATTCAATAGTGGGCTTCGCCTTCAGAGTTGAAGGACAGGTTTGACAACTGTCCTCTCACCTGGTCATTACTGAGCGTGTGAGGTGTCTAGCCCCTTGAACGAGCTTCGAAGGCAAGAGGGTAACATTCCGCTCGCTCGAATGTGCGCCTGACGTGCCTAGCTTTGTGATACGGCGTGGCTTTGTGCAGTTCTCCAATCACTTCAGCGGACCTTACGTCTATGTACAGGTTTAAACTATGAAACTTTCTAATAGTGTTAATTTGAACTTCAACCCTCGTTAACAGATCTAATCAAAAACATGGCCGCCAATCTATTAAAATGCAATTTGATGTAATGAGCTCACGCGGACGATCTTTTTTGTTTGTTTGTAAGCCAACCGCGCCGATCGACCGCCGTCGTATAGACGACGAACCCACTAATTTGCAACAGCCGCAAAACCGTGTTCGGCCACTCATCGATGTTCGCCTCGTATAAAGTCCCGTCTGCTATGTATTCCCGTTCGGAGGCGAGTGTTGTTCTGCCCTGATGCCTTTTGCTAACAAGTTGCCGGCAACTCGCTGCACTCTCAGTTTAATGTTTTCCTTTAGCTTTCTGCTGCATTAACGTGTGTTCGTGTATCGTGTCGATTTCCCAGCACACTCTCTATTTCAACAGAGATGCACTTCACGAAAGATCCGGCCTCAGCGCTCAGGAAGATGCAACCACAGCGACGACTGGATGTTTACTACCTATATTCGCCTATTGGCATAGGCTTACCACTGTGAGCGCGCGTTCGAAGCCTTTCCGGTGCAATGACCATTCGACATCATGCACCATGCTCGTGTGCCCAAATAAACACAAGTTCTGGTTCAAGGATGACCGCCACCTCTCGAAAAAAAATCCATTACTTCCATATGAACTGCTAACTTGTGCGCAGACATTGGTGAGACCATCTATGAGCGCACATAGCGCAATGTATCGAATAAACTATTACACAAGTTGAAAGCGATATCATAAGCACAAAGAAGGTCTGCAACAACAGAACGCGTTCGAGCCCGACAGGATAAGGAACAAAGGCCTAAAGAGGCTCTATTTCTGGCCCTTTGCTATCCTGTATGTTCAAAGAATGTCTCCGGTTTCACGCCATTCCGGTTCGTTACAGCGAGTCAACTCTTTGTAGAACACGAACTCTCCCGGTGATCCTTTGATGCTCAATAAACTCATGCATTGCTTCGTTGTGGAGTAATATCGCAAAAATAGCACCACTACAGACGACTATCTACTATTTTCTAACAAAAAAGTCGTAATTGCACCTAAAAAAATTATGAAGTATTCGCCCACGGCAACGGCATGCGAATACGTTCAAAGCAGCAAATTAAGCTCTGATGACGCCGCCCACAGCTAGATATTCGCTGTACATAGGTTCTAGACTACTGAACGGTATGGTGTTATATAGTTTTAGACTACATCTCAGTGAAAGGCTCCCCCAGTACCTGGCACTGATAGTGTAACGGTCGCCGCTTCATTCTGCAAAAACGTTAATAGCAACGTGCATGATAAACTATACAGGACGACTGTCAAAAGCCACGGCGCTTGACCTATCCGATTTCAAATAGCTTAACTCACCGCCGACGGCGTAGACATGATTTGAAAGGACGTGCTCGTGGTGTATCTCGAACGTTTCGATCGGGAGTGCTGGAACTACATCGTTCGGCATGAAAACTGCCTCGCCATTCTTGCTAAGGTTTTGAACGAAGATGAGAAATTGCCGCTCCACGCTGCATTTGATGACTGTTTTGAGAAGGTGACGTCTAGAAATGCCCGCCGAAATCGAGGTTGGATATCACAATGCGGGAGCGACGAGGCATTAGGCGTGGGAGGGAGAACTGGGACTGGACAGACTAAACCGCTACACCATAGGCACCACATGGTTCTAATCTCTGTACAATAATGATGTATTTGCATACAACTTGCGCATGTGACAGATGCGCTAAGCATGCTTCCTAGAGGACTGCATCGCTGCGTGCTGTCTCTGGAAAACTTAGCTTATTGACTATAGGTGCTCCTAAATTTTAGTTAAACTCACAAATCCAAAGCACTCACATTATCTCTACAGTTATATATGCATTTATTTTAAAATACTTACGGACCATACGGACAGCCCTAACTCCTACATTTAAATAAATGCCTATGCATATATATATATATATATATATATATATATATATAGTGAACCCGTATGAATACATAGATGTTGTGAAGTTGCCTTTTTTTGTAAAGTTGTTAATTTGTATGTAACCTACCAATGTCGCCTTAATTGTGTCACACTAGGTAGAAAACGTTTAAATATAAACAGAAAGAGATGGCCCAAAACAACTAGAGCAAACTGCGCTTGTTCTCAATAGTTGTCCGCAATGATCAACTGACAAAATTTGATGACCTAACTAACAAACGAGATATTTATAACGGTGAGTCTTTGTCTCCCTCTAGGCAGAAGCACTAGTGCGTGTAGTGCGTACGCCACTCCTGGTAATGGTAGCGGTGGCAGCAGGATCACGGGCTGGATCAGGGTGTTATATAATTAACACTTTAAACGCAACGGTTTCTGCTGTTATGGCCACTTGGACTTTTTACACGACATGACATAGCTGTGTGAAGTCATAAGCTTCGTAGCGTCGGCAACGTAACGGTTGTGAGCATCCGTTATGTGGTAGACCACTAATGCTGCTGCTGTTGCTAATAGTGAGTCTAATAGTTCACGGCTTTGCTGAACAGTTGTTGTCCAATATCGACCCCCCCCCATGGCGTGGAGGGTAAAAGTTTGCGTTAATACGAGAGCGCCCGAAATCACGCAGCACGCTCGGTGAGTGGTGATCAACGCGCCGAGCTCTAGTAGACGGAAGAGTTTGTCTGCTCGTTCGAA
>QVRM01003426.1:0-61711 GCA_003439945.1 Dermanyssus gallinae
TTTTGCATGTGTTTTATAACCAAAATCTGGTTAGGTGTAGGTGGCAAACACGTAACCGATAGAGAACTGTCGTATGATGCTAGGTACTCAGTATTTCGATGTGATCGTGGCTCCGAGGAGGGGGGGTTTGTATAATAATTCAAAACACGATGAAAGTTTGTGAACTAAGACTAGAGAGTGGCATCGAAACTATCGCTTTGGACGTATATTCCAAATATAGTTCCATCAGGGCTGCCTGTTGTTGTGCGACAAACGCCGGCACCCTTGCTGAACGCAAGAAACGCATAAAAACTGTATGTGACTCATTTGACTTAATTTGTGATACAACCAGTCCAATTTTAATTTCTAGAGATTTCAACCTTCCAAAAATACACTGGAAGGATATTTCGCTTTTAGATTCGCAAACCATGGAGTCCACCGTTGTTAATGCCTGCATCACCAACGGCTTACACCAAAAAATAGACGAGGTCACTCGCCCTCGAGTGTAATGTCATGGTGCCGTGGCTGCGCAGGTCAGTTCCAATGATGACATAGATAACACATTCGCCACTGTAGGCAATACTAAGAATCACTTTGCTACTCAATGTAATGACACTAACATAAATAATAATTTCAGTAAACTATCCAGTCACACCAATAGTGATGGTAATAGGGATAGTAATGACAGTCATGCAACTAGTCACATTATTAGTAATGGTAACCTTAGTAGTGTTAGCCAATTAGCTACTAGTTCTACTAATAGTTGTATTGTTACTGATGATAGAATCTTAGGTATCTCCGACGATGGCGACGACAATCTGGGCTCTATTATTGATTTAGTTTTAACCTCAGACTGAAGATATACGAGTATTTCAGTCACCAATTCCATCCGACCACAATGCCATTTCGTTTTCTATTTTATTTGATGCTGAATATCCTACAGTAGACGAGGGAGGTTATAATTTCTGGAAGGGAGACTATGAAATGATCAGCTGTAAGCTTGCTTGTATAAACTGAAGAAACTTGTTTTTAAATTGCGATACCGTTGACTCGATGTATGATAGCTTAGTATACCAGATACATTCACTAATTGAAGAGTTTGTACCTAAACGAAATGGCAAGTTAAAAAAGAATGCTAATATATGTAAATAAGTCACCAATCTAGAACGGTTGATTGACCAGGAGCCAAATGTGCAGCATGAAAAAAAGTTAAGGAAGGCGACTAGAAGACTTCGTACAATGAAAGAAGCCAGTCTTGATTTTAAAAACACAAAGTCGTTTTTATATATGCAAATAAACGCTTAAGGAGAAAAGAAAACATTGCGGCTTTAAATATAGATCAGACGGTCCTCGTAGACGACGTTTCTAAAGCAAATGCATTTAAGGACTTCGTCTCGTCGGTTTATGTTGCCCAAGGGAGTTCAGTTCCCGAAGGTGTTTCCAACGACGTGGTCTCGAGAGATAGCTGTCCATACTTGGAAATATCAGAATATAATATTCTCTCTAAAATCAAACAACTACCTACTAAATGCAGCGTACTCCTGATTTAACCCATATTTTATATAAATGTAGCGTCTGCGATAACTGAACCCCTTTTTTTAATATTCAGTAGGTCCTATGAGGATGGCATTGTGTCAAAACATTTTCGGCAATCAGTCGTAACCCCTGTACATAGGAAGGGCCTAAAGTCAATGTAGATAAGTACAGACCTGTAGCTCAATCATCTATCGCATGTATCATCTTTGGAAAGCTGCTAGTGGACCATATTTGTAATCTAATTTCAATCTAAATGCTTGCTGGATAAGAACCAACATGGTTTTACTAAAGGCATTTCCACGGCAACTCAACTCGTCGAAATGACTCAATTGGGCTGTTATGATAAACAATAGACTGGCCTTTGATTGTATATAGTTTGATTTCTCAAAGGCATTTAACAGAGTAAATCATGTGAAACTGGTACAAAAGCTTAGGTACTTGGATGTAGACACTCGCTCTATATTATGGATTGCTAGTTATCTTACCCGTAGAGAGTTCTGCGTTCGCGTAAACAATAGCTTTAGTGAGCCGGGCACGTGTCCCTCAGGCGTTCCTCAGGGATCAAGCCTCGGGCCACTTTTATTTTGCACATTTGTTTTAGATCTTAAAAACGTTATTCCTGAGGCGATAACTTATAAAGCTTTATGCTAAAGATTTGAAACTATACGGAGCTTCCAACACCGCTAGCGAAAGGCAAGTACTACAGAGTACGGTTGAGGCGGTTTCTAAGTGGTGTGTGGATAATGAAATGCTGATATCAGTGCCGAAATGTGCTGTATTGTGTTAAAATGGGCCCATAACAACATGCTACATGGGGAGGCTATCCCTAATTTAAATTGTGTTAGGGACCTAGGGGTTGCGGTGACACCGCAACTGGATTCTAGCACTCATATTACACAAGTCATCCGATCAGCTAATCTTATATCTAATCCCATATTTCGTTGTTTTATAATTAATTATAAGCTTATAATCGTTTGGTTGTACCTAAGTGTATTTATTGCTGTGAGGTTTGGCGGCCTTATTTAGATAAACACATTGAAGCAATGGAAAGCGTACAGAGGAGATTTTTTCGTCGTGTCTCGTTAAGGTGTAACATTGCCCGAAATTCTATTGTGATAACCCCTATTCGGGAACTTCAGTCCAGAGCGGATTATCGCATGTTCAATCGTATCATAAACTCATCAAATAAGTCAAACTATTTTAGCATTCGGTTAAACAATCTTAGAAGCGGTAACACCATTTCGTCGAAACAAATTGCCAAGACAGATCGTGCAATTAACATGTTTGCGTGGCGGATGGCGAGGGCACTGAGAACTTGAAGCGCTAACAGTGCAAATGTCGGCACACAAGTAAACTGACTATTGTATGTATCTAGGTAACATGTAAATAATGTCTCCCCTTTGACAAAATAAAGGTGCATTTGAATTGAATTGTCTTTGAGGTCTGTAACGGGAGATATAACTAGAGAGGGCTTTTAAATGTTAAACAACAGAGCCGCTGAGATTTGTCGTTTCTTTTTGCATTAAACTGTACTATATCGTAAATTATCCTTAATACAAGTAGGGTGATACAAATACTTCAACGAAAAGAAATTCTAGTTACTGTATGATTTAATTAAATATAATATAAAACGAGTTGAATAGTTCCATTGTTGGATCAAAGACAAGAGATCTTCTAGTGCACGCTCATGTTGAGTTAAAACTGTAGAAAGCAATAGGGCTACATGGTTTGATATTCACAGAAAACTGTAGAAAGTTAATTAATGAAACAGTGTGATAGAATAATGAAAAAATCTACGTTTTAAAAAATAGCTAGATAGTGTGCCAACTTAAGTGCGTGGGTCCTGTAGAGTGTGCTCATAACATTAAGTTGGTAGGTTGAAGAATAGCCGGCATCTCCTGGGACCAGCGACAGTCTACAACAAGAGCGTACTGGACAAAAAGCACTTGGCAAAGATTGATACGACGACCACTTGCAAAGTTAATGGCTGTTCATTGTGATGGCTATTCATCCATTAAACCGCAGAACTCAAGGTCCGACCAAACCGCAATCTAACACATAACAAATTAGGCTCCAGAACAAAACAAATTACTCGATACTAATACTACAGTGTGTAGAAGCTATCAAACTTTGTAAAACAAAGACAGTGGTGCTCAAATTGCAAGAGAATAAGCTGCATACATAATATAATTATTTACCGTGATAGAAAGAAGCCCATGCATGAAAAAACACACATATTATTATTATTATTATTATTATTATTATTATTATTATTATTATTATTATTATTATTATTATTATTATTATTATTTAAAAATGTTAGAGTTGTGTTGTCTGAACATATTATTGCAAATTCTGTAAATGATTACTTCACTCCATGGCGCCTAAAATAGATGCCGCGTTCCCTCTGTAAACGGCCAAGGACAACGCTTGCCTCAATATTTGATCCTTTCTTCGGTCGCTTGTGACCTCCTGAATTCGTTTACTTAGATCTTTAAGAAATGCTTCGGTTGCCATGCTGATTGCTCCTAGTGTCTTCATAGCAATAGGCACAAAATATATCTTGTTTCCAGTTCAGTGTATTTAATCCGTTTTCTGCCGTCCGCGTGCTTTGCTACCCACCCCGGCTCAACTGAGCTGTGGTGTATATAGGAAGCTGCGGTTGTGCACAAAACCGTTGCATCCCAAGCTAGGGACTTCCCATGTGACCATAATGCAATGGTCACCCCATCAGGTCTTTCTTCGCCAGCGGACACTAAACCTCTTGGTTCAAGTGTAGATGGTATACCGGCTTTTCTAAGAGACCTTACAATCACACTGTTTATTCAACATGCCTGGACGATCCACCGGTGCTTTTCAGGCAACTCGATCTATCTGGAATTTACCATCTATCCACACAGTTTGCACTGAAACGGCTCGCAGACGCCAATTCTAAATGCTGACATCATGCGGAAAAAGTTGGGATCCAGCAATTATTATTATTATTATTATTATTATTATTATTATTATTATTATTATTATTATTATTATTATTATTATTATTATTATTATTATTATTATTATTATTATTATTATTATTATCACGACGTTAACATAATTATGTCTGCAGTCGACCAAGGCAGAACTGAAAACACCTTTCAGCCGTTCCATTATCAGGAAAGTCTATCCATTTCGTCAAGAGGAATGCTAAGATAATGGGGCGTCAGCCTAAGTTAAAAGCGGGGTGAAGCCGACACAGTATTTAAGCGCCACCTCGGATTTCAGCTAGAAACGTTGCAAATAGGAACCTGCGTGTTTGCGCATCTTTTTTACTGGTTTTGCCTACGGCTATACGGGGACGCCTCACTGCTGGAGGCACTCTATTCAAACGAGATTGGCAAAGCAGCAAACCTAGTGCGTGTCGTCACCACGCATTGAAAAGCGTTCACCCGAAGAGAACTACTAACGCTGGACTCTAACGCGTTTCTGTTCTGGGTGCGTACAACGATGTTTGCATATAATATATCCACTACGGGTATATTTGTTACGTAAACAGGCTATTCTTCAACGCAACGTTGTTCTGCTCCATCCAAAGGTCGAAATGTGTGCGCATGGGTGGCAACAGTGCCCGCGAAAATCAAACAATCCGTCGGCATTAGATTTAGCAATTTTCGTTTAGTGTCTGCAGGCAGCACGTCTTTCTACTACAGATGTGGTATTTTCTGCACATTTGAGAAATTGGCGTTTCGAGAAAATCTGTAGTCTTTTAAAAATCCACCTTAGTAGCAAAGTAATGCGCCCTTGTCCATACAAATCAGTGCCTAAGCTGCTATGACGTTTTTTCTATGTAGAAATAAAACAGATGACATGCTCTAACTCTATCAACATTCAGTTCTGAGTGAGGTTTGGCTAGGTCTAACAGTGGCAGTGGCAGATAAAGCCAAAAACCACATGAGCAGAGGCGCGCGAACCGTACCTGATGCCGTCTATAGAAAGAAAGAAGAAAGTCAGATTTAACGCAAGTGCAACCAGAGCGCATACTTTCAAGCGTCTTTGCAGCAACTGAAAATAAGTTAAAGTTATTACTAAACGTGTACATAGAAATTGCTTCTATATACTCTTCTGTTTCAACTGTTTGTTTATTGACATTTCTTGTAGATAATTGCACACATTAATTTCAAGCTCCATTAAGCTCCATAGCTTGTTCGGAGGTTTTAAAGAACGCAGCTTATTTTCTGTCGGGCTATTAGAGGCCATCCGTTTCTTCTAGGTTGATAATCAGACCACTAAGTTTCGACACTGTTCTAAGCGCTTCTGGTCACAGCAACTATTGCAACAATCCGCTCTAGAACCGCACTGCACAACTCTCTAGGCTAGTCAATCATTGTTCGCCCTTTGTTACACCCGACAATGCAGTTACTAATGAATTCGATTCTCTCTTGTCGTCGTTGGTTTGCACGTATGTAATCATCAGCATTTTTACTCATCCTGCCAGCATCATCGGCGTTGATATGGTGATGTGGCTGGCGATGCTCCTGACTGTGTTGGGGGGACGGGTGAACGCCATTGGGGGCCGTGTCTTCAGATGTACTATACTTTGAGGACGGACCGACGCGGTAGTTCAGTGGTGCGTAACTAGAATTCGTAATGAGATTTTCCAGCGCTCGCATCGTGACGGCCGAGCGAGTGGGTAGAGGTAGAGCCGTTGTGGCGCAGCAGGTCGATCGCAACCCGCAGACCTCCGGTGTCATCGGGGCCGCCGCTGTTCGAGGAGGTTCTTCACTTTTCTCGCCTCACTGAGTCACAGTGGATGAAGACGAATGACCACACGACATGAGCGCACGGTGAAGGCGACGCCGACTCTGACGGAAACTGACCGCTAGAAAGCCGAAATGCCATCGCCAGACCGGCACAGGTTTCTTGGTGTTGTTCAGGCGCGGTTCCGCCTCACACCCCCTAACGCCCCAACGTCATCTTCTACACGTGAGCGTTGGGGATAGCTCCCCAAGTGGTCTTGTTGCTGGAAATGACCCTTTGGCCACTTTGCCGATCGCTATGCCTGCTATGGGCCCTTCTACAGCAACGGCGCTCAGGGAGATGAGACTGGCACCGGTTAGTTCAGTGCGGTTGCATTCGCTGACTTGAAATCGCCGCTTATACTGTTTAATTTAGGTCGCTTCTCGTTAGGCGCTTATATTTGGCTATTTGGAAATCTGCTCTAGCTCAACTAGAGGGGGGTTCCGGTTCTACAATAACATTGTCTGAAAAACAGAGCTTCTCCCGGGTCAACATGTGTAGTGAAACCCAAAATTACGATTTCAAAATATAGAAGGAGAGACACGATCGCCTTATATAAACGACAATACGAAAACCCCACGACATAAAAGGCTAACAATATCTAAGCATAAACAAAGACCTGCCAGGACAAAAAATTGCGTCACCCACCATATTTAGTATTAGGCATCTTTTGTACCCACAATTATTTCGCCATTAAACAAAATGATTTGAACAACATATTTTTCAACTTTGAAACACGACTATTTAGAGTTTTTCAGAATGCTTTTAGCTATGTTAAAACGAAAAAAAAAATCTAAACCAAGCGTAGAGTTGTTATTTATTGTGTGTGTTAAATTTATTTAATTTACTAGTCTGTACGTAAACTACGTCTTGCAATTTTGCATTGGTCTGATAAACGCATCGATCCATTGCTGCGGCTTAGTCTTCTATTCATCGCGCATAGTATTGTTGAACTTCAAAAAAGTTGCTGAAACTGGAATTCTTATTCTTACCTGTGGCATCTTCCACATACAATACTAGTGTAGTGAAAAGGCAGTTGGTACAAGTCCTTCGGAAGGAAAGCACTAGTGGTCTACGACATGCCACTTGTTCCGGCGCCACGTAGAAAGAATGCATCAAAAATGACGCTTTTCTCGTCTAAAGAGATTGGTAGTGGAGTATTATCATCACGGACCTCCTGGTCTGGAATTACGTCTTTCGTATTGATAGTCTCCGTCAGTTCCTTGCAAACTGAAATTGTGGCTGGAATCACAAGAGAAGATTGTTTCAGCTAGCGCAACAAATAAGAAAGGCAAAAAAAGCGAAATGTCTTTTCCAGAAGGTTTAGGAAGAATGCGTGAGGCACATGCATCACCAGCAGCCTGCGTGATCCAGTTTGGCATTACATTGAAAAACACATATGTCTAAATGAGAGAAACTTGCCTCGGAATATTGAAATCTATGGCTTTGTTACGTATGACGGCACACCGATTGTCACTGAACAAACACACTCTCATTGACTACAATTATCTTGTTTCTTTACACTATGGACGGGGGGGGGGGGGCTCGCATGTGCGGTGCTTCTGTAAAACTGCATGGCACTACTATAAATAACATATTTTATCTCTCACCTAACAAGGCTATCAACGTGACTCAAGAAATGGATGCGATATATCAGCATACGCCGTTTACTTTGGCGGGGGATGTCAGCACGAAACACCTTGTGCGGTATAGTGAAAGTGCTATCAAACGCGGCAAAGAGTTGTTTACAAATCTTAAAAGCCGTGATTGCATAGTATTAATGAGGACAGTTCCGACGTTTGCGCGACACTGCCGCTCTAGTTTTGTGGAACCTCATCTTGTTGCTGTCGGCAATTAGCAATAAGCTAACAAATTACCTTACTGTGGAAACAGAGGACAGCGTTGCCTTTTCAGGTTATGCGTGTTACTACTTGTTATGAATAGTATTATCAAGTAAATAGTCGAAAAGCGAGAATTGAAAACAATGTGCGTTACTAACTGGATGAGATATCGTGTATATGTCAGAGAACGTCTCTTTACGGGTACTGAGATGGCTATCAAGCAAGTCAGCGTGCCTTCATATGCACTTCCGCCGAGTATCTAACTTGCTGGCAATGCTTATTATTCTCATTGATATTCCTGATTTGTAGAAAAGAGTTGAGCAAATGTTCGTCAAACATCTAAGAGTTAAAAGCGTTCTTGACGTCGATTAAAACGGCCATGATCGCTCCTTTCGGGGGAAGCCTGCAGAGGAGCTCGGCTTTTGATTGAACCCGCTGAATGGCGCCACCTGGCAAGCGTTTTTTCTAAAATATATTGGGAGAGTCCATATTAGGAGTCGGATGCAAGGCTTTTTATCTCCACAATGTCTCGGAGGCATGCCTTTACGATGAGCTCGAAATCTTTAGCCATGGGTTCAAGTAGGGCGCGGTCAAGAAGAGGGTATCGTGGACGCAGCGCTGATATCGTTTCTTTGGTTGCCTCGGGCGTTAGGTACACCCTTCTCTTTAAGGCGGAAAATCTTCGTACAAGCTTGTCGCGCCTAGGTGCAGTCTTGAGGCGGTCAATCTCGGCCACCAATATTTAGGTAAGACAGGGCGGTGACGACTTTGGTCGACAGCGTGACCTGAGGGTTCTCCAACGCTTCTTTTAGAAGAATCTGCAGGCCCGCCGCAGTTTTAGGCGGGCTTTCTGATCCGATAAGGTTTCCCAGCGACCCCCGAAGCTTGTCGGCTCCCTGGCGTCTGGTGGCCGGGCGCAGCAGAAGCACCAGTATTAAGAACAGTCAGATCCTCCGCTACCATCCATTCAAGAACTGCAAGTTCCCTCCGGCTGATCTTAGTGAAGCTCTATGTGTTGGCAACGGCGTTAAAGTTTCCTGTTACGACTAAAAATGAAATGAAAGCTCACCTAGAAAAGATAGATAAGTCATCTCTGAGAAATTGTTTAAAACGTCAAGTGCACCGTTGGGGCTGCAGTAGCATGAACACAAACGGCCAATGTCATCTTATGGCAGTCCATAATGATTTTGATTTATCTTTTGATATTATCTGCATACCTAATGTTATGCTTGCTGAGCAGTAACAGGTCGGCGCCTAGCAGGTTGCTAGTCACCTGGAGGCTCCATAGGAATCTCCATAGCGTAGGCTCCTCTGCTGCAATTTAGCTGTATAATTTAATAAATTAATAAATAAGACTCTGAGTTAATACTGATTAAAATGCCCTCGGCCTGGCTTTGCCTGGTAGTGTCTTCCTGGAATTGGCAGCGTTTGCTGCCTATGGGTCTACAGGGGTGAACATTAGTTTCTCTTGCGTCGATTCCTGGATACGGTGGTGTACCCATCCGGTTTTACGGCGGTATCAGGGTGACTCCCAGGAGTAGATGTCGCCAGGTCAGGAGCTAAAGCTGAACATGTAGCGGGGGGTTGGGGCGCCGGCAGGACGTTAGCGAGGATGGCCACGGCGGATCATTTCTATTTGCATTCTTAATTTCGGACAAGCAGCCCCGTTACCCGCGTGCCCCTACGCGCTACAATTATAGCAGGCAGTTGTAGTTTTGGCACACCGGGCACCCCTCTGGAGGGGTGCCCGGTGTGCCGTACCTACGGTAGCGTACGCTGCTTACAACCTCGGAAGTGCACGAGGAGTGTCTCACTCGTTGACACCGCCGGCAGGTCGATACGGTGATCTACTCCGTAATGGCGTCCGAGAACGACCACAGCTGTACCCGCTTTAGTTCCAGGACCTTGCGGGAATCGGAAGGGGCCGCTTGGACGAGAGCCGTCCACCTCCCAGTGGACCCCTTTTCAGAAGGAGCGCTTTGGGTTCAGCAATGTCCATCGCCTGGCGTAGGGCATCTCTCTTGTTCATCAAGGTTAGTGCTCTCAACAATATTCCTTATAACCTTATAATATTGCCGCGCTGGGGAGGAGTGGTCTTAATCGATTTCCGTCTCCCAAGCAAACTGTATGGCCGCCTCCATAATCACTAACCGCATGTTGCCGTTAGGCAGGTGTTGGATGCTAATGATCCTAAGTTGGTGAGTGTTAGGATCCACCTTGGTGCTCAGGGCCCTAATCGTTTCTGGGCTCGACTTCCCTTTCTTTTACCTTAAAAGGAAGGTTGCGGTGGCTCTGCTTTTCTCCATCTTTCCTAGTCTTCCTGCTCTAGTCACAAAGATGACAACTTCACTTGATGCTTGGTGCACAATCGCGACGGTCATTAAGAGTGTTTTAACCGAGAACGAGCGGAATATCCGCATGCGCATGTCGACGCCCTCTCTGACTACGGGGGGGGAGGGCGCGACCAATAAACCAGGCAATTACACCTTCCACAGAAGTCTTTAGTAATTCTAACAGCACTTCCCTGCTGGGGGGGGGACATAACTGGCTTTTGTGGCTTAAAGCTCTACACTTACAGTTGAGGACAGTCCTCGGTGGTGAACGTGTGTGCGTTCCGCATTTTCCAGTTTGTCCTCTCTCCAAAAAATCCCACGTCTAATGACATCCCCTCATATATTTCTGAAAAACTAGGGCCATTTTACTAGAACCGTTTGAACTTTGAACGGTCATACTACAGCGACGCCATGAAATCATCAATAATATTCGTATGCTTGCCTGGCGTGTAGCCAGATAATCGCACATCAAAGCGGCTCCGCAGGCTTCACTTCATCCCCCACCCGTTTATTCGCTAACTAAAGGTGTTTGTTATTTTATTACGTTCTTTACGTCCGTTAAGAAGGTACACAGTTCAGCCACGTTACCGCGTTGGACTGCGTACAAAGCTGGACAGTCCGTTAACCATGCAAGATTATATTAACATTCGTCTTTGCCATCTACACACCCCGCATACGTTGGTGAATTCCAATTAATATTTAAACGGTTTACATCCATCGTAATTGTTATAGGTTAGCGTACGTTAGTTAAGAAAGTCGAAACGTTGTCGCACACAATCCGCTAATTTGTATCGTGTTCTTGTAGGTAGAAAATAAATGCAAAAGGCCCAACATTTAGTATTAGGGCATAGAATTATATCAGTCGCCGTTATGTTTACCTCTGTTTTCAAAGTCTATCACGACGGTGCCTTTTATGTGTAATGCGTTTAATAATAGCGTTGGACAGTCGATTCGCGATAGACTTATAATGAACGAAGCGCGTAATGTGGACTAGGAGGCCCAACTTAGCGCACACGAGTTTCTCCATGGTCCTTGAGAGAGTCCATGCATATTTGCTGCAGTCCCAGCTGCAAACACACCTCTGTCTTATATTCAAAATCTTGTCACACATGAGACTGCAAACGGCTCTCTGGGAGGCACCGGCTCTATCAGGGAGCTATCCTAAATTATCCTAGAGCTTGGTTGCTGTCATTATACGATCCTGTCCACGTATTCTGAAACATTTGAATTTCTACCGGAGACAAATTTTTATAAGGCCTCAGACATGTGCTTATAGACTTGTAATGTAAATTATGTGTATATATTTTATTTTGATCTATTTGAATTATTTTACCACAAATGGAAAGTCGTTTTAACTTATATTGTCTCGCTTATTTCGGTAAGTGTAGTTTGGTGCTAGGAACTTTGACGTGGCAGTACCAGATGAAGTGAAGTAAGCAATCGGGAGGTTTCAGAACTCTGAGCGGCAGAGTAGACGCAGATGTCCAAGGTCGGGCAGTAATGGCAGTTTCAACCACAAAAAAGTATGACCTTTTTGGGGGATGCTAGGCATGTTAGCTATAATTAACATTTTAGCCTGAGGCTGGGGCGTGCGTATCCGAGAGTATTATCCTCTTACCGTTACATATCGTTTTTGCAAACGTTTGCGCCGACAAAAGCGATCAGATAGATGATTGGAATCGAGTCAGGTGGCTGCGATGCAAAATTAGCTAGACGCATCCGAGGGCGCATTGTGGTATCTGTTAGAATTATGAGCAACCGACCGTTCCCTTGAGACACTTTGTAAAACTGTCTGTATGCATAACGCAGTACAAAGTGTAACTGCCAACTCTCGTTTCAAGCAACGTTAATATATATATATATATATATATATATATATATATATATTGAGGCTTTCTTAAAGTCCTGTCTTGATTATCTTTATTAGTAGCTTAAAGTACTAGATGTGGCAAAACACTATTTCTAATTAGCTAATCGTATCATTTTTCCGTACTTGTCTACTTGTAGAGCATAAAAAGACACTGATACTATTCGGACATCTCGTAACAGTTTACATACTTTATACAAGTCTTTATACAAATAGGCACAACTCGATCACGAAAAAGCTATTTATTATGGTTCCAAAAGTGCAAATTGTAAGCTTGCTAGACACGAAAGTCAGAAAGGCCTTAGCTCTGTAAATAGGTGTTTCACAAATTGAACAATGCAAACACGCTTGGGCACCTGCACTAAGCTTCTTGGCCGCTTAGTTAATGGATACGTTTGTAAATCGTTTTGTAATCTAATGTAAATTTAGCCTCTTATGAGACCATAAGCAGCAAAGTCTAAAGTCCGGTGCTTTAAACTTCGCACTGAGTCAGCCGACGCGAGATACTTAGGAATAATTTATTGCTATCTAATAGGTGAGATATTAAAATTATACTTCACTACGAGTTGTTTAGACAGTACGATATTATTTTCAGAAATCTCTGCGGCCAGTAACTACGACAAGTACGAGAAAATTTGACACAAACCAATCAGTATCTTGCAAATGCGAAAAGAGTTCTCTTCTATCATGGCAACGGGTAACTTCGCAAACGTGTACTAATTTCCATTAGTATTACCAAACAATTTAGAATATAGAAATCACTTGACGGCACGACGGAAATAAATGAAAAACTTTTTGTTTAAAAAATGAAGACATTTTCATACTAAAGATAAAAGGCCATAGTGATATTTGCTGCAAATTGTGAGGAAGTAACACTCTTCGCACTATCACATATCTAGTTTCAGGTGGAAGACTTACTTCATCTTTTTTTTCGTTTGTTTACGCGATGTTTAGAAAACGTCTGGCAGGGCATATCGGCATTTGTCATAGAATAGAGAAACACAAATTTCGTGCTCCGCAAATCAAAACCCAGTCGGGCACAGTTTACGGGGGCTCTGCGCTGGCAACATTTAATTTTTAAATTATTAAATTCAAACGTAGCAGAACCCCAACAAAAAATTCAGTGCGCGACTAGGGGCACTCCGTCAAAAATTGTTAAAACCGTATCGTTATGGAAGGTCGGCGAACGAAGATGCGTGAGATAAATCGTTCAAAAATTCACCCGACTGAACATTTCACAGCAGTGCGCTTAGTTTGGCAAAGTTTGCTTTGTCGGCCGGAAAAATAAGGTCAACAGCTGTTTGGGATTTTTAAAAATCACCTTAATTGAGTGCGTACAGAACTAAACACTTTAATTAATGCTTTTAGTTTTGTTGCCAGTGTAAGGCATGCTTTACTTATCCGCCGTTCATGAGCTACACATAGGTAAAATTTTGCTCCGATCGATGGCGGCGTTTATTGGTTACGTTTGGTCCAACGAAGTAAAGAAACCAAATTTTGATAATAAAATTTAAAGTGGTGAGATTGTTAAAAACTGCTTAAAGTATTCAAGTCCCGAAACACTGTATACCTGATACTATCAATTTTGCGACGAACGCGAAGAGACCGAAAATGACCTCCGTTCAAGAAGTCATTTGACGTCAACAGAAGAGAAGGAGGTGACGTCACCGAGGCAAGCGCGAGAGACCCTGCTGGAGAGAGCAAAAACAACCGCGCAGGCGCCAAGAGAAGCTCGGCGTCTGCAGGGTTGAGGAATGACAGTAACGGCACTGTTGTTGAGATAGAACCACCGGGTGGTGGTACAGCGACGTCACCAGCTGCGGTAACAACAACACCGACAGCAGATCCAGCTAATCCACAACCGGAGGAGAAGGCAGACAACGATGGCTTTGTTGTGGTTCGTAAACGACGAGACAACAAGACAAAACATCGAATGCAGAGGGGCAGCGCAACAGATGACAGGCGGATTGGAAGTCTATGCCAGACCTGGGAAGATCTGCGCCTTGAGAGTGGCACGATTGGCGCAGAAGCTAGCTGGCAGGGGCATAACTGTGAACGCGGTGTGGAAGCAACATACGCATGGTAGTGATGCTGTGTTCTGTGTGGTGGTGCGTGATGAAGATTACGCAAACTGTTGCAGAAATGAATTCTGGCCGAAGGGAAGCCTGTTCCGTCGCTGGGTTGGGGACGTCCCCTACGAGAGGATGGTTAAGGAGAGTTTTAGTGCGCCTGGTGGTTCAAGCTCCCGTAAGTGACTGACCAGTTCTAGAACTGCAAGCGTAGTGGCAAACATACCTCTGAGAGTGCTTCTCTGGATATGTGACGGACTTAAGGGGGCAATGGATCTTGCACGTGATGACATGTTTAAGTTGGTTGACATTGCACTCCTCACGGAGACATTTCAGCGGGACGAACTGCATATCAATGATATGCGGGGCTTTTACCAGCTGGCTGTCTTACCTGCGGGAGGTCGGGGAAGACCTGTGGGTGGGTTATCTAGCTACCTACACAAACGCTTACCTCCGATGCAATGCGTCAGGAAAGATGAATACTGCGTGGTGCTCTCCTCTAGGAGGTTAAACGTCGCTGTATTCTATTTCCCACCCACATTCGACTCTGCGGAGGTTGCTGAGACGGTGAGCTTTGGACTTCCAGAGTTAAACCTTACCATGCCAACTATCGTCGGCGGTGATTTCAATGCCAGAATCGATTGTGGGGCCAACGATGATAAAGACGGGGTGCTGCTTTAGGTGATGGAAAATATTGGTCTGAAGTATGTAAATCAGTTGTAACAATCTCGACCGGTATTTTATGCGTCAGAAGACTAGCAGCGAAAACGTCCGACGCAATAGGCCTAAACTATGGGCAAATAACTCTTGGATCCTCCGTCACAACACCGCTCTGGCACACATATCAGTACAGATTTTGGTGAAAAGTTCGATTTCGACATTTCCGCAACCTCCCTATTCGCCGATTCTGGCTCCCTGCGACTTTCCTAATCCCAGGGAGGGTTAATGCGTTTATGCACTGATGGGACGGGCATGACATTAAAGTCTACCCGCGCTGTGTGGGCTCTAGTCCCGACGGATGGATTTTGTTCCGTCAAGTCACAAACACACTAAACACACGTCCTCCCGTAAGCTTGACACTTCGGCTTGTGTGCTCAATCCGGATCTTCATTTAATAGTGCTACAGACTGACACGAGCTGTGATTAATGCTAATCTGTCAAATGGCCGTTGTCCCCCCCCCCAAGTTCCTCGCCCACCCACCTACGCAGAACCCGTGCTGCCTCGATATTGACCTTTTCTCGCAATATCCTTTTTTCTCGCAATATCCCTTTTTCCCACCTTTCGATCAAGCTGCATATGTTGCTTGCAAACACGCTTATGCCATGTCGGAGGGCCTTCTTCATTTCTAAATCTGCCAATTTATCCCTAGTCGGCTGCAGCGCCCCACAGACGGAAAAAATGTAAAGGGCGTCATCGTTGACTTCCGTTGTACAGTGAATGTTGAAGGTGCCTTTCATATTCTATGCAGATACATCTGGAAATCGCTTTGTCATGTCAAAAACGCGTCATGGAATACGTCGGTTTTTTTTCCGAGACGCTCGTTTTTGATTGATGGGATCATATTCCTGATAGACGACCCTAGCCGTTTGAAATACCGTACCATTTGGCCTACCATCGGACCTGCACTTCTTTTATGCTTTTTTAAACATCGAGTTCTTCCATGGTTGCCGCATGTTGGCATACAACGCCAACATTTATTCCTTTGCACACCCCGCCTGGAAGGAGTAGTTAAGCACCTTTTTACTACAATTCTGGTAAAAACAGGTACACGTTTATTGAGACCTGTGGTTTGTATTTTAAAGCTATAACCTCCGAAGACCACCTCGTTCTGGTCATAAAACGAAGCAAATATGTCTAAGGCCAATGACCCCGGCTGTGGCCATG
This sequence comes from Dermanyssus gallinae, assembly GCA_003439945.1. NCBI lineage: Eukaryota > Metazoa > Arthropoda > Arachnida > Mesostigmata > Dermanyssidae > Dermanyssus > Dermanyssus gallinae. Next base: position 16,287 of record QVRM01003426.1, read on the forward strand.
CTCCTTCAGAGTCTGGATTTGTTGCAGATACACAAGCCATACTTATGAAGAAGTTCTGTCAAAGCAATGTTCCGTCGACCTGGTGCATCCAATCTGCTCCGATAATAATAGGCGGCTCTTGTGGAGCTTTGAAGAATGCGGTACAGAGCTTCCCAATGAGGTCTCCGGTTAAGTATGCTGAGTGATTGTTACTGTCACTGCTATACATTACAACAATTGTGAAATGCAATGCAATAATCAATTTGCATCGTATATATATATATATATATATATATATATGTGCGTGTGTGTTAACACAACAGCGTCTACGCCGCGTAGGTTATACACGTTCCACGTTCTTAAAAAAATAGTTTTCTTTATTGACGTCACGTTGTTGGTCACGTAGCCGAACCAAAAAACACGACAAACCTCTGCGATCATCTCGGCGTACACTGGACACTAACAAAAAGAAAACGAGAAGTGCAATGATAATTAGCCTGCTTTAAATAAACGTGGACTGATGCCGAGCGGCACAACATACTGGGGGATGCGCCAGAGGCATTGGCCTCTGCTTGCTCTCAGCACCCAGCGCAGGCCTCGCATTCAGGCGGATTTTGGGTTCGCTTGTGTAGAGGAAAGAGGCGTCGCAGTCATATACAGTTTTCAGTTCTCATCAAACAAGGGTCTCGGGGAATCTTTGACGGGCTCAGACGTACTAGGGAGTATATAGGAAATTTTAATAGTGGGAGACTTCAATACCACGGGCTTGGCACGGGGCAGTCGTACAACCTCGGCGGGAGCGCGGATGCGCCTCGGGTGGATAGCAGGGACCTCGCCATTCTCGAGAAGTTGAAGAAGAAGGAATCCAGGGCTCGAAAAGCATCCATACAACCGTACCGGATCCACACCCGGGCCTGGATGGCCAGGAGGGCTCGTCGGGGCGAGAATGGAACAACTCACTGGCGTAGGCATCGACCAGAGGGGTTGTGCCGAGCAGCCCGCGTAGCCAAATCGTGAATAGGCAGCTAGAAGAAAGAACTTCCCTGAGTTGTGGAAGAAGGCGGTCTTAGCTCTAGTCCATAAACCTAGGGGCTTAACGTGGCGGCTTTAGAGAAGAAACGCGTATTGCCACACCTACTGAGCTGGCCGTATGAGGACACAATGCTGAAATATCACACGGTTTATTTAGAACTTACTCTAGAACGCAACAAACGATAGCAGATACCAAAAAATTAAGGACCAGTGAAAGAAACTGGCTTTCGTCTTCCAGTCCTCCTGTTAATCAGCAAGCGGGAAAGCCTTTGAGAAAACAGCAGTATAGCGCTAGATAACGTTTTAACCTGGATGAAAGGACACTATCTAAGGTTTGCCCAGAAAAGACCTAAGCATTTTACCTTACTGGCAGGGAGACGACAAGAGAAATTCTTTACTTAAACTGATCACTAGATTCAGGGTAAGTGGGAGAGTTCCACACTGCTCGTCAACGACTCCAGCGGATATGCAAAAATGCATTTTCCATCCCCATAACAAGGGATTAGTGAGACGCAAATTTCCCTAGAGTAATTCTAGACACGAGTCTCACAGAATCTGCTTATCTATTCTATGTAAAAGAAAGGGTTTAGCAGGTCTCTCGAGATATAGCTAGAATGATGCCCAGAGAGGAGAAAGCGCCAGAAGCTAAGAAAAGGCTCCTAGGAACGGTAACACAATCTATCGCTGTCCGGGTCCGGGCGGAGGTGGCGCTACATACAGCTAAGGACCTTGCCCAAATGTTACTTGATCCAGAGAGCAATGGCCAAATGGTGGGTCGGAACCAACTTAGCGGAGGCCATCCTCGTCCTTGTTAGAGCGTTTTTCTGTAATATAAATGGAGCAAAAAAGAAAGCACAGAACCTAGGTAAATCACTTGACCATGCAGGTCTCCGGAACGTAACGAAACCGCTGCCTGGTAAAATGAGTAAGAAAGGACGGAGCACTGGCCTTAGATCGAGAAGTTAATGTCAAATCATAGAGCTTGTTACGGCCGCATGGGGAGTTTTCGTACCACGCAACTCAGGTGCTTACTGGCTGTGGACAGTTCTAGTCGTACATGGTCAGCATTTGCAAGGCAGAACAAGACATGTTTCTGTTGCTTGGGGGAGTCAGACGATGGCAGGCGCACCAACGTTCGCTATGCGGGCCCGAAACAAGCCAGGGCTGCCTTTCCGCCTGCAGTGCGCGGTCTTCGCTTCAAGAAAGCGGTGGCTCACATGACGACTTTGAATGGGAGTTAAAGAGAACAAAGAGCAGCTCTGGATGCCAGCATGCGGCCAGAGATAGCTCTAATACGGAACAGGAGGAAAAGTCAGCGTCCTGGCGGGGCAGGTAAGATGAGGCGCCACGGAGGGCGAGGGGAGAGGGCAGCTAGGGTCTCGACGCCGTTCCTCAAACTCAAGGAGCATAGGCGTATATTGCCGTAAAGAAGTGAGACTCCTCCTTAAGTTCGGCGCCAGCATATGATATTACTTCCTGTAGGTGTTGAACTCTTAACGCCGACTGCTATATTACGTACGAAAAGACTCTGATTACTTGCCAACTCGGATGCGTATATGTCTTGTACATGCATATATAATCTGTTTTTTGCAACAAATTGTTAGCAGACTATGTTGTAATTATATTGGTGTAATATAATTGCTATTTATCACACGAGTATACAGCTGTGAAGTTTTGACAGTCGAAATTGACCTCATACTTGGGTAAGGGTGTTGATGATTTGACTAGTCATTTTACAACGAAGTTCCAATCTTATCAGTGCTTCAGCGCTTGCGATTCATTACGAGTCCTAGAAGATATAAATCGACGTATACATAAAATTAAGTTTTTCATGCTTCGTAATTATAGTTTCAGGATGTCACGGAGTTGTAAGGCATATCTATGTTTGTTTATTTTTCATATTTGCATATTTATTTTCATTTATTTCACATTTAAGAAGTGGTTTATTATATATATTTTTGAATCTCCCGTATAAAACAACTCAAGGAAGTGATACAGCGAAAGATGTATAGTATATTGCTTTGTACTACTTACGAGCACACGAAAAGCAAAAGCTTGCTAACTCGATTCTTCAATCACTATAGGCACTAAACATGTTGTGGCACGTTAAGGGTCCCGCGAGACAAGGAACCAAGGGAAAATCAACATCGCAGGGAATAAAATGCCGAGTGATTTGCCTGACGGAGGACAACCTCGAATTTACTCCCTCATGTAAATGGCGAAAAAAACAACTGGCAAGAACAGGACTTTGTAGATTCAGATAAGGCCACCCACGGGAAGCCGCATGCAATAGTGGGCTTAAAGGATGGCATAGACTTTGGGCTTGAATAAGTCTAAACGCGCACATCACCTTTTGTACTTACGCTGTATTAAGTCTAGACATTTTGCGAACTCTGTTAGAACTTTTCTTCTCCTTGTTGGGAACAAGTTTCTCTTAAGGTGCAGGGTCTGAAGGGCTCGAAATACAAAAAAAAATTTCTTGCTGACGCTAACGACAGACGAAATGTATTAGAGGTTGAATCAACAGGACGAAATGTAATAAAAGTTTTAATAACTGTTTCCACTTGTGAGAGGAGATGAGGCAACTCCCAATCCTAGTAGCATTGAGCCAATAACGTTGTGTACGCAGCGAAAGCGATTGGTTTGCTTTATTTCTACCTCTGGATATTCTAGAACATAAAATGAATTTCCTCTGGATATTCTGGAGCACACAATTAACGAAAATATATTAGAGCTTAAAATTAACCTGCCGCACGTAGCCTTCTTTCAACCGATTCCTTTACGCCACTCAACAGCCGCACAGAGCAGGGACTGAGAAGCAAGTCCTCTTCCTACGGATTCCGTCAGCAAGCGCTTAAACAATGCTCAAGCAACAGTGCCGGTGCAAGCATGCCTCGTACCAGAAACACTTATTACTGACACCGTTTAGTCTTTTTCTCTAGCATCGGGCCCAGAATTAAACGGCTTACGTCCTCGGCATCTGCTCGACATGCTCGATAGCACAGTACCATCATCTGGAAGGCTGGTGGAAAAACTCCGTATCCTTCTTGGTTCAGCTTTGGGTGATAATTTGCCACTCTTCTGCACTCCTTTTTTCTACGGGGCCAATCTGACAGCACTAAAGAAATAGGACGGCTCTATTAGACCTATAGCATGTAGCCTTACAATAAGGAGGCTTGTCGCTAGAGTAGCCAGTACCATTACTAGAACAACAATTGTGACAGCAATTTTGCCAAGTCAGATAAGCGTTGCAGTGAAAGGCGGTGCAGAAGCGGCAGTCTACGCAGTACGAGCATTTGTTGAAGCAGAAGGTCCAGTACGGGTCCTTGTTAAATTGGATTTTCGTAACGCCTTCAATACTATACGACGCGATGTAGTGCTTGATGAGGTAAAACTGAAAGTGCCACAACTTCTGCCGCTAGCTTGGCAAAGCTACAAGGAACCAACCCTGCTGTCCTGGGATAAATAAGCACACTACTATCAGCTAGTGGAGCCTGCTTTATTCAGCTTCGGGTATCCACCTTGTTAGCACGCATGAAGAGCCCTTTTAACGTTTGGTACCTAGATTAAACAACGATTGAAGGTCTACTAGATCTGGTTGTGTGTGATATTATCAACGTGCTGAACTTTGCAGAAGAGCCTTAGCCTCAATGCCTCTAAATGTAAAATCATAACATTAGGAGGTAATGCCCAAGAACAGGATACAATTTCTAGGGCGGTTTTGAATGCCTTACCAGAATCAAGACGCGTTGACTTAGACGAGTTAGAGCTTCTGGGAGCCGCAATAAGCTTACAATTGGTTTCAAAGACCCTTAAAGACAAGTGCACTAAACTGAATAAATACGCCCTTGCTTAATGTCTATGCATTCGCAAGCAGCTCTGTGCATCAGGAGATACAGCTTGGGCCCGCCAAAACTTAATTATACCCTGCGCACTTCACCAGCTATTAAATCTTACAAAGATCTTCAAGCTTACGACAATACCGTAAGAAAAATTTAAAGTGGAGTATTAAAGGTCAACCTGCATGATGACACTTGGAAAAGAGCAACCCTTTAAATTGCAGAAGGAGGACTTGGTATAAGATCAGCAACGGAGTTGGCTCCCATGTGCTTTGCTGCGTCTCTGCTGGAAGTTGGTCAACTCGCAAAGACGCTGGTCAAACCAGGCGTCCGCCAAGGAATCACAATAACCAAAACGCCGCAGAGCTAATAGACAGACAAAAGAATGGGCCAGGCCCCTGGCAAGAATATCCCACACACCATACACTAGACTCCTGCAGATATAGCACTGCACCTGGAGAGCTGCTAGAGTCTCCAATCCCTAGTGGAAAAAACTGTATTTTTTTTCAGCACTAAGCACATTTTGTAGAGGCTTTCTAAAATGCCTCTGTACCCCGCAGCTGGGTACCATGCTGGACAACACCTCATTCCGTATGGTAACAGCTCTTTGAATAGGTGCCCCGATTTGCAACCCCTACAATTTCAACGCATGTGGCACCACAGTAACTGAGGATGCACTTCACCCTCCTAACTGCATTACAAGTCATGGTAGAGCTTCCAGACACGCTAAAATCAACGCAATTATAAGAGTAGCCTTACGCAGGGCTGGCATACTAAGCATGCTCGAATGCAGATTAGCCCTTAATGGCGACAAAAGATCTAACGGTGTAACAATTTTGCTATGGGCCAACGACAAATGCTTAATATGGGATGCTACAGTGTCCTGCACAGCAGATCCGTCCTATATACGCCACAGTAGTATTTTTACGGCAACTGCTGTTGCTTGCGGTTTTCCGAAGACACGCCGGTTGTATTGTCGGTTCCATGGAATAATAATTAGGAGCTAGGAGAAGACAAGGAGTACACATTTACACCTCACGATTGTAATATTTAAACAATTATAATAAATAATAAATGAACTAGTATTGCACAAAGTAAAAGTCCTGGGCACAGAACCCTGAGAGGTGTTGATATCAACGGATCTCTATAAGAACTCCGAGTGCTAAAGAAATAAACCAAATCGTTAACATTGCACTATGGATTGTAGAGAGGGCTGTTTTTTTTAGTTCAGATTGTATGCATGTATATATATATATATATATTTTTTTTTACAAAACCGTTTTTTTCCGGACGGCGGCACTTAAAGTGCGAACGACAGTGTCGACGCGCTTAGACTAGTACAGGACTGCTGCAAATTTATTTAAATTCAGTAATTCCTCATTGAGCTTGAAATTTCCATAATTACACAATTCAAAGAATTGTAACCATTGAGGGCATTTTGCAGAAAAGGCCCGTGTCTGTATATATATATATATATATATATATACTTTTTTCGTGACAGATATTTGCTTGCACTAATAAGTACTGTAGTGTTTTTCATTGCTTTTTCTGTCGCCTGGTATCTGTGGACTTTTGTCCGCTATAAGCCTAGTTTCTCACACTGACCCAACAATATTCGAATTGTCTTGACCTAGCCGACGTGGCACTGTACTTGTACGCGGCCTTGTAGACGAGCGCCCCGCCACTGGACAGGCAGGCGTCCTGTATGTGTTTGCGGAGAGCCCGCCGTTAGAGCCCGCAAGATCGACCAACGGCGTATTCAATTTAGCGACACTCATTTGCACAGAAGCGCAGCGGAAGTAGCAGAAGCAAAAATAGTAGTTGCAGCAGCAGTAGCAGCAGCAGCAGTTTGAGAACTTGAAGCACCAACTTCGCTGTCAGCCCGCTCTACTTACAAAGAAACACGCTGCTCCGGACTATCTCCCGGGTAGCTCCATTTCTTGTCACTTCAGGCGAGGATGGTTTGCGCAAAAAATGGGCTCCAGCGCCGAAGGCACAGCCTCGAACAATTTGCCGGTTCCTAAAAACCGCTAGGCGAACGCCAGGGACACAGCTGTCCCGTTCTCGCCAAAATATTGGCGGTAGCGGCGGCGGTGACATCGGCTTCGCCTCGCGCGGGCCGCTTGTTGTGCCTACGGTCTTTAAGTGCATTATGTTCCAATGCCCCTTTCCATTCTCCATCGTCTTCACCCCCCCCCCCATCCTCCATCGTCTTCACCCCCCCCCCTTCCATCCTCCATCGTCTCCACCTCTCCCCCCTCCGCCCTTCTCCCCTCTCTTGTCTTGGCCAGATCTCTCAATATAGCGGCGACGAAAAAAAACTACGAATGAACAGCGGGTCGATCAAAAGACAGAATATCGCTCCGGTGCGCCACACCAGAGCCAGATTGCTCTACGCTGCCTTCGCCTTGCCACCAGAAAATGCAGCGGCAGCGGCACACCAGTGCGCTTCGGCCAACCACTACTCGTGGCTATTTCTCCAGCCCTTATCCTACAATTTTGTCTTTCCTCCCGCTAGCTTCCCTCGAAGCAAGCCAAGTTGAAACTAACCGAGCAGCGAACGGACGGATTCCTAATTAGCCGTGCTAACACGCGGCGTTAGCTGGTCGAAGCTTGCAGCGGCGAGCATGTATGAGCTTTTTTTAACTACAGAGACACACAGTCCTGGAGAGATATCACAGCTTGCCCTGTCTGTCGCGTGGACTCATCCGTGCTTCTCTTCCTGGTGATTCTCTTCTACTTCTTTGCTTCTTCCAGCATCTATTTTCATGGATTCTCGCTTCTCTGGCTTCGGGCTGTCCTAGCGCGACCGTCAGTGATATATTAATATGGGGCGGCTCGCTCACGACACGGCGTGCTCTAACAGGATGGGGCAAAAAGACGAAAACATATCAGTCAGTAGAAAATCTCGAAAAACATTTGGCTGAAACGAACGCATGAATGTACTCATCGCCGGAGTGGATGACATGGCAGACCAGCCGTGGATGTTCAACTCACCCAGAAAGTTAAGAAATTAACACCAGCAGTACAAACAGAACTGTAAAATTGTTCTGATTGAAATAAATTATTTTTCCAATAAGCTTAGCAAATCAGATAATCCTATTCTTGAGATTTGTCACTGAGCACCAGGCATTTTTATTTCGATTGGTTGAAGGTTAATGCTGAAGTATACTTTACTCGGTCATGGTCAGACCAAAAACAGGGAGCACAGATGTCGTATTAAAACTCCCTTAAAAGGAGTGTGCATTGTCCCGGGATAAAACCAAGTACTCCTAGTCTCAGAATTGCGGTCATCTCTTTTACACGGTCCCGTCGACCACTTAGGAAATGAAACGTGTCTTATTAATGTTAGCTTGCTTCTGATTTTCGCGTTCAGCTTCTCAAATTCTGTTGTGTGGGCTACGTTGAGTAATGCATTTATAATATATAATAAAAATATACGTAACTGACATCCTTGAAAATACTTTTCAATGAGCTAATCTAATAGAATACACTTATAACCTATATGTCCTTACTTCATAGAACTTTGTGTACCAAAACAACGTTGGGGCCAAAGGACGTGTTTCCGGTGTAAATATTGTTAGCAAAAATCTATTTGAAACAAATCCAAATCGTTGAATGTCAAACGACAACCTCTGACGCAAGAAATCGGATGCTTTCGAGTCTCTTGTGAAAATGTTAAGGCTTCTAGCCACGCGCTGAGTCAGCTTGAGTGTAAAAAAATCGTATCTCCCATTGCTTTGAACGCCAACGGACAAAACTGATGCGGATGACCAAGTATTTTCTACAATTGTTAGCCTCTCTTAGTTAAAAGAGAAGGGAAGCATAAACGGTCCACACCTGCACTGACCATCGAAGAAGCCAAGAAGTCCGTTACAGTTGCGTTTAAATAGGGATGCGGGAACGCTCAAAAATCAGAGTGAGGCCGTCAGGCATTTTTCATCGTGCCTGGATGACTCGGGGGTTCCAGTACACACGCAAAACTACCTGACCAAAAATGTCGTTTAAAGCGGAGTGACTTGCTCGTTGTCGATCTGCACTCAGGGTGCATGACAGATCATATTAAGCCAACGCGTGATCCACATAATCACCACAACGGCATCTGTGGGGCACGACTAGGTAGACAACATTTTTTTTTTCTGGGAGGTTTTGGGAATGCATGATGCACATGCGCCACTAGCAGCCTGCGTGACTAGTGTGAGACTCGCAAACCCACTAAACCTGGATTGCTCCCCACCCCAGGCTTGGTATTACTTTGGCATTACTTCGAAGCCGTGGGAGTAGGTAGACAACATGGCTTTTCAGAAGCGGAAGGGGTTCTATTAATCAAGCCTGCTAATCGCTTTTCTTGCAAGGGAGTTGTCCAACTCCCCGGGTTAGGTTTATGATATGTCGGTCAGTCTTACAAAAAATTTAACTTTATAAACGTCCCGCCGATCTCTACTCAATAATGCCTTAACCCTGTCTCTAGTGTGGGTCAATAATGATCTAATTGCGGGTCCTGCCATCATGACCGAGCTACCGGGAACAATAACTAATTTCTTGCCACAGCGGTCAATCTCAGATTTAGTATGTACACCAAAGTGTCTAAGCTAAGGTCTTAAAATAGCTGTTAGAGCTTAGACGACGAGGTCAAGTGGGCAACCTGTAAATAGGTGTGTTAACCTCGAAGCTGAAAAGCAAAATAAACAGGACGCAGATGCTCTCAATTAGACTAGCCTGTCGGTGGTAAAGTCATGTTTATTTTTTTGGCTGGTTAATGCCATCCGGCAACAAAAATGCACTTGGCAGCTCTAGGTCAAGCTTGTTCACTACGCGACAGAGGAAGTAGACCAATAAGGCCTATTAAATCTAATAGAACAAATAATTTATGGATTGTGACACATACTTTATCACTGACCAGGGCCAGAGCTAGACCGCAGTGACTCTCCAGATATCGTCAAATATAGTCGGGAGGTCTTTGCCATTATCCAGGTACCAGGCACTAACGGAGAACTGTTAATCTCAATGAATCCAATGACCAATTCCTTATACAGAAATAGAAAAATTATGGCCCCAAGGGATCACGTGCAACATGCAATAAAAAAAAAACAAATATATATATATATATATATATTATGAGTGATGGGGCCAGAGATTAGCAAATCTAGCATACTTGCCTCAACCGTTAAAGGTTTGCGGCGCTATCCACTTAGTTCCTAAAGTATCGACTAGCCTCTTGACGTTCGTTACGAGAAGCTGGGTAAGCTAGCTAGGCTGAGAGCTAACTAGTCGAACGCACGCACGGCTTGCCAGAAACATTACTAGTTGCAACGATAGTAGTCACGACGGCGACAACAGCAACAACAACAGCAACAACAGAAACAACAACAACAACACCAACACAGATCAAGGACGAGGTCGCCCAGGTCCTCCCGGCCCTTTCCCCCTTCCGACCTTCCGCTTCTCTGCACCACGTCAGGGAAGAAGAAGTCGAGCCCGGTGCCTATGAAGCAATGTGAAAAACAGTTCCGTGGACGTTAAATATTGGCTGAGGGTCAGCCCGAAAACTTTACTAGTAGTCACGACGGGGGCAACAGCAACAACAACAACAACAATAATAACAGCAGCAGCGGCAGCTAATCTAATACACAGATCAAGGACGAGGTCGCTCAGGCCCAATGGCCCAATGATGCGGCCTGCCCCAAACCATTGGCGGCTCGAAAGCTACTGCTAGATCTGCTGAAGCACAGCAGCAGTAGCGGCAACAACCACAACGAGGCCAGCTGCTGAAGAACTTTCCTATCAACGGATACAGACAGACTTCTTTTCTCGAGTCCCTCGGAGAGGATAGGGACAAGGTTTGAGTGCCTGCAATAAATAGATAAATGAATGGGCCGTCGGAAATGATGCCTTCCCTGCCCGGGAGTCGTAACTCGACTTGAGTGCTCACCGATGTATGCGATTTTCGTCTCTTTTCGCCACGCCTCCGCGTACCCTTCTGCAATTCGCCGCTCAGCTCAAGACTACCTTTTGTGTAAATACGTGTGCTTGTTTTGACGCGAAATATATTTATATATATATATATATATCCCTTTTGACCTTGTGGTCTAAATTATAGCGTATTTTTAGTTTAGACCCATAAAATTATATATATATATATATATCTCTTTTGACCCTGTGGTCTAAATTATAGCGTATTTTTTGTTTAGACCCATAAAATTATATATATATATATATATATATCCCTTTTGACCCTGTGGTCTAAATTATAGCGTATTTTTAGTTTAGAGCCATTAAATTATATATATATATATATATATATATATATATATATATATATATATTATTTTTATTAGGTATTTTTAACATGATATATGGGCATACACCGCAGACAACCCAGAGTCAGCCGCACACTCAAAGTTAACACATTTTAAAGTTAAATATTATATTTTAATAGTTTTAGTGCTAACGGCAATATTGGCACGGCGGCGTAGACATCCGGCGAGTGCAACGTTTAAAGCAATTTCAGACTATAAAATTACACGAGCCACCCTTCCGTCGGAGACCTCCGCTACGTTTTGCTCACTGGGGATCTTTTCTAAGAAATATACAGCAAATCACTTCCAAAAGGGTTCTTCTTAATTCTTGTAGTGGGTAGCGTACGCTATAGCCTATAAAAATAGCTAAGGATAAGTAATCCACTATACGGTCAGGAAACGCTTAGATTTCTTTCCTTTTGAGGGTTTTACTTCGCTCCACTGATGCACACTGTTGCTGTACAAAACAATAACAACAATAACCACAAAAGACGAGCCAGCCATGATCGGCAGTGTCAATGATGTTTCCACCACGATGCTCCCTTTCTCTCCTCCGGCTAGAAGGCAAAGTCCAGACCAAGTACGCATCATTCGTAACATTGCGCGAGCTGCGTGGCTATCTCACAAAAATATTTCATGCAATTGCTGCGCAAAAAAGCAGTTTGCCTGGTGTACAAAAATATATTAATTATATATTCAACTCTAGTAGCATTAAGTGCACAAATGTGTCTGGGAAATTTCGAGCACAGATGTTATGAGTTAAAAACACAGACCCCCAAAAATTCCGCGGTATAACGCTTTTGCTATGCAGCAAGGTACATATCGGAAGCGGAGCCGGCTGCGTTGGTCGAGGACTCTAGTCGTTGTGCTTACGCGGCAGGTGAGTAAAGTCGTGCAAGGCCTAAGTGATGGGTACCAGGCCAACTCGAGGTTGAAAGCATGGCTGAGGGTACCCGCAACTACACTCGAAATTGCTAGGTTACCAGCATAAAAACGAATGAGTAATAACAATGAAATAAATATTGCAGAAGGCACTCCCAGGAGAAGAGCGACTTAATATTGGCTTTTCCAAAGCTTTGTCTACAAGCACTCGGATCGAAACTGAAAGCCCTCGATCTAGCGTGACAGGAAGTGCAACAAAAGTTAACGCAGTACTAGGTGAGCCGTAACAGGTAGCCAAAAAATCCCGACCGGATCAAACTTCCTGCATTGTAATCAAAAGGGGCAGAGGCAGACAGTCTAAGACGACATGCCTGAGTCGAGCCAAGAAGTGCACCTAAGTATCTAGGCCCGACAGCAGCAACTAAAGCAGCAGTTAAAAAGTAATTAATAATTTGAAATTTGCCAGGGTAGCGAGGTAATCGTCGACCGTCGAAACGTTCCTAGCCACGTTCTCCCCATTCTAGGCGACCAGGGATAGCCTATGCCTCTAGTAGTAAGGAATAAGGGAATAGAAGAAGGAAGTCAGATTAACGAGCGCGTAAGGTAACACCAAGTGGCTTGCGATGTGAGTTGCTCCCCTCCCAGCCCAAACAGCAGCACTGACAAGCCTGTAAGGAGAGTAAGAGCAGGAAAAGACGAACAAACATAATTAGATTTAAATCGATGTGTTGACTACACTAAATAATGGGGTGACGTTTGTGCAAGAAACGCGCATCTAATTAACAAGCAGAGGGCACCGACTTTAATACAATTTCCGGTCGACTACGGTCAGATCCCCTCCGGTGTGCGTATGCCCTTCTCCCCAACCTCGACATAACGTCGTAGGTAATTACTTCAGAGGGCCAGAGAAAAATGATTTCCCGGATTTTGCCGCATAGCATCTCGCGCGCTATCTGTTCCGCTGTTTTGTTCAAGAATTTGAAAAATGTTCGACTTAATTTGAAAATTCTGCTTTCTTGTGTGGGCCTTTGTTAGAGAAAGGTCAGCATGAAATTGCCAAACACAAAACGCAAGTACGTCACAGAAGTCGTTCTTCTTTTGCTTTACTTCTACACTCTCGCTACGTTCAAACACATGAAGTGTTCGAGTGTTTCCCTTTATTTGAGTGTATCCCCGCACTCGAAAGCGAACCTGCAATCGAGAACACCGCATGCCAGAAAACAGACGAATCAAGCCTGCCAACGTGCGTAACTGTTTGGCGTAGTAGATAAACGATGCCAGACGACGGTTAGCACAGCTGTGCAAAAAGCACAAATACAACGTGGGCAAAATATTTGTGAAAACGGTTTCGCATTGACTCAACGAGACCTTGACAGACGATACTGAGGCTTAACAATGAATCTGGAGTCGTGGCCTTCCTTCATACACCACATAAGAGTATGCTCTATCACTATCGCTAGTCATCTCCTCAGTAGTGGCATCAGCAAGTGAAAGTAGCGGTGCCGAAAAGGTTTCAGAGTACTTGTACATTATGTCACTAATTTTTTTTAAGCCTTTTATAAAATATGTATATTTAATTATAGTCATTCTTCTTTATTTAAAAATCTGTTAAGTGAACGTGCAAGGTCATCATCCTTCAAAACCCTCGAAAGCATGGCTGGTTGCTAGAGGCAACATACCTCTACGATTGGCATACTGACACCCGATGGCCAGCGCAGTGGCTAATATAGTATAATCAAGATACTACATACCCACATGGTAGACTGGCTATGATCGAATAAACACATTTCGTTAAAGGCGTTAGGGAAATAAGACCAGTGTGCAAGCCTTAACAGAGCAAAGAGAATCTTGGAACGGTTGATTTAGAAAATTGGATATATCTATTAAGATCAACTTGTCTTTAAAGTGATATATATATATATATATATATATATATATATATATCTATATATAGGCAGTGGCCAAGTGTAACTAGCCAGCTACCGGCAATGTCAATTACGTTTTCGCCACTATTCTTCCCTTTCGTTGCCATTGCTGCCCCATTCGGGCACTCGAAGACGAAGTCCAGACCAAGTACGAAATACTCGTAGAACTGTGCGAGCTGCGTGGCTGTTGAACATCTAAACACACAAATATATGGTGGTGGTCCGTTCCTTTGGTTGGCGTACATAGAGAGGCCTGCGTTTCTAGATGCCGGTCCGTAATACGCTTTCCAGCAATCGCCAAGGAAGAAGAATGACGAGAAAGAAGACGATCAAAAGCAGCATAAGGATAGGTAGAGAAGGTCGTCTGGTCATCGGACAGTCAAAACCCCAGACAAACAAGCAAGAACTTTGCAGTAGTAGTAGTAGTAGTAATAGTAAGGGGGAGTTCCCGAAAGGATGTTGTCCGCCCGTGGTGATTTTGCGCTATACAGAAGTTTCTGTATAGACTTTAGCTCTTCTATAGAAGCTTACCCTAAAATATAGCAATATCGTTTGCTTACTAATATCCTGCAAACTCGTTTTGAAATTTTTTGTCGTTAGCGTTTGTATTTGGCCGCGTTCGCTTGCGTCGTTTAGTTTGACCAACAGGTAGAACGACACGGGTAAAAAGATTGCATTGCCACCGATTGCTCTATGATGAGGCCGCTATTGCCTCTATGGATGGAGTGTTTTATGATAATGTACCCGGGTGGCTGCGGAGGTAACTGAGGTCGGAAAGTTTATTAAAGCACGCCATTCAGACATTCAATTTAAATACATGTCGTGTGTCTGTGACATAAATGTAATTTGACTTAATGTGTATATATATATATAACACGAGCTGGCTTACATTCTAGACAGATTATATACAATATATATATATATATATATATATATATATATATATATACGTAGTCTACAGATATACATATATTGTATATAATCTGTCTAGAATGTAAGCCAGCTCGTGTTATATATATTTTTATATATATATATATAACACGAGCTGGCTTACATTCTAGACAGATTATATACATATATACATATATACATATATAATCTGTCTAGAATGTAAGCCAGCTCGTGTTATATATATTTTTATATATATATATATAACACGAGCTGGCTTACATTCTAGACAGATTATATACAATATATATATATATATATATATATATATATATATATATATATATATATATATATATATATATACGCAGTCTACAGATATACATATATGTAAGGGGGTCAAATGAAAAGGTACTTAAAAGCAAAGTTCAAAAGTGATTACCAGAGGCACAACTATGCCACCGTTTCACGAGCCGAAAGATTCCCTGTTCCTGCGGCTGTGACAAGAGGCAGTTCTCCACAGTGTTCTTCAGTTTGGTGTCCGAGAAACGTTGCCTTTGCGAAAACGGGCACAACTTTCTCACTGACATATTAGAGACATAGTTTCCCCGTATACGGCCACTATCTGCCAATGAATATCAGCCGGTTAAACACTTTCCGCAGTTAAAAATCTGATAACACTCTATCTGGAACATCCGTGTTCCATACAGCGTTTTACTTCCAGGTCATTCCAGTTATCTATAACGTTATTAGTACTATAATATATTACTTTACTGCTCTACAGTAGTCTCATTTTGCAATGGGAATGCCGTAATATATTCACACGCACTGCCGCGTTAGTTAGTAGGAACCCACAACGGTCTTGTTATCTGCTCCTTCGTGCGCACAGCCATGCCTAACCATCTATTTGCATCCCTAGATGTCTCACTACGTTACCTCAAAGCAGCATATATTGAATATATTTCGAGAGGCTTGGTTGTTACGACGTTTTGTACCTCTTATTTTAAGCCATTACATATATATATATATATATATATATATATAGAGAGAGAGAGAGAGAGAGAGAGAGATGTCGGCAAGACAACCTCTAACTGTACACCGGCGGCCGGCCCGTGTTCTGCTTAGCGGCGGAACAGCCTCCTGCGAGCGTCGACAGCAAAGACAGCCAGCCGGACCATAAGCTCTTGTACTCTGTGCATGCACTCCACTTAGCGACCTTTCACTAGGACGACCGCGGCGGCAGGTTACCTCATACCTACAGGTCATTACAGAAGCCCAGAGCCATTCTAGGCTGGCTGGCTGGCTGGCTAGGTTGTCTAGCTTGTTCGTCTCTTAATACATCCTCATCAGCCGAAACGACAGCGACATCAGCAGCCGCAGCTGTAGCGCTGGGCGGCGCACAGTACGTGGCCGTATTGGTCGTATCTGTATTTAGCACAGCAGTCGTCGTGTCGATTCTGTTTGCCGTAATATCGAACTGCCGCCCCTGTTGTCGCCGTCGTCGTCGTTGCCGCCCGTCCGCGCCCCCTGCCTGCGCCCCCTGTAGATGAGATCGACTACAGTTTGCCCCTGGCCGAGCCCCTGCCAACTCTGGCCATTCTGCCCACTTCAGTTGCTACGTTCAGTGGTGCTGCTGCTACTGCCGCTGCCGCTGTTGCTGCGGGCTGCATTGGCTAAAGAGCGGACTGTGTAACTCACTGTGTCGGCCTCCCTCTTAGCTGTATGGAGTCGTTCCTTCTCTCCGCGAGAGCAGCTCATTAGTTACGGCCGCTGGGCCGTTGGGCGGCGGCAAGAGGCAAGGAAATAGATGTATGTCATCGTACCTTGGTAGCTAGCGCATGCTTGTTAATAGCTCGGGACTCTCTTGGAGTAGATCTCTGGATCCTTAAAGACGCTTTGGACTTGGAGTTTTTTTTGCCCGAAGTACACTCTGTGCTAAATATAACAGATACTGATCAGCGCAGGACAGTAGAGATGATGGACACATATATTGTACACATCGGTACATATGCATATACATACATACGGTGCATGAATCGACGGGCAGCAAGAGCTTGCTTTAGGTGAGGAAGTCTAAAGCAGATATTCCAAACTAAACGGGGCCCATAAAGATACAAGCATAACGTAACTAGACACACTACGGAGCCGTCAGGAGAGTTATTGGCTATCAATTTGTGTACTACCAGTCATTGCCGTTGACAGTTTGCCGGTGAGAGCAGCTGGCAAACGGTACCGCCATTAAGTTTGCCTTAGGATGTACTTATGAAATAAGTGTTTTTTTTTCTATATGCTAAACTGTCGCAAGCTAACCAGACTTTGAGCCGCAAATTTTCGTCTAGAACGTCATCTAGTCTGTGTAACTTCTTTTAATAACACGAAGTCGTATACTCTGGGAAGCGTACACACGTTATATGTGTTGCTTTTAGTTAGCGCCCTAAGAAGGAGTGCACACCGTCTACTTTATTTCAGCTCTGATTACCTGTCACAGGAATGTTAACTCTAAGCGCGTTAATAGGTTCACCTCACGATTATCTCGACCGTACGCCTGAAACATACTCACGGATTGGTATCCTGCCACCGAACTCCGCTTGGACTGATTAACGCCGATCGTCCTTAATGTGGCCTTGGCTGAATACTCATAACGGCCGAGTGAACGGCGTACGGACAGACTTCCTTGTGGTCGGATGTCCGCGTATGTATACTGCTGCTCTTCGCAGTGGTGGATCCTACTCTGTCCTGGTGTGAGCCTAGCCTCCTGAAAGAGAGCATGTGTCATTGCCAGAATGTCACGCAGAATCGCGAGATGATGCATCGCATTCCCGGAGTTGGAGTTGTACAGTGGCCCCTGTTACGGTTCATGATTGCGGGTCAGATAGGGGCTTCCACTGGTGCGTCATTCGCGCTGGTAGCAGAGGGGGTACCCTTGCTGCGAAACTGCAAATAACAGAGTAACTGTTCAGTCGGGTTAGAGCAAATAGGTTCACTAGAACTGCTTCGTTGCGAACAAACTAAAGTCGCAAGCACTCCTCGTATATAGTAGTGACGCTCAAACGGACTCTGCCGGGCCAACAAAGGCAATAAATGACGACATCGCGAAAGAGACAGCCAGGAGATCTCACTCATCTTTAATTACATACTTAAAATATTGATCTCAACACCTCAACACTGTATCTGCAATAAATAAAACCATTAAAGAATGGCTCAAATCGACACATCGAAACAACAAGTTAATAATATGCCATATATATATATATATATATATATATGCACACAAACATACATAAATATTCGTTTGTTTCCCCGAAAATATGCTAGCCAATTTCGGAGCATGTCTCAAAAAGAGCAAAACCAACCAGAGGTCCACAATGTGCGCACGTTTTCGCCTCATGACGTCCGACGAAACCATGCATCGGCAGCGCGTGCGCTTTTTTCTCGTATTGGTTTCGGATATTCACCGAACGAAAAGGATATAAATATTCACCGATCTTCTGAAAGCCGCCGAGCCCGGGCTTTAAATTCCCCGTTAGCTCTAACGCCCTGACGTGCACGGCGCTTTGGCGTCACTGTCGTTTGTCCTCGTGGCTTTTCGTGACGGCCCATTCGACACCGACGACGAAACGTCATGTTCAGCCTTCGAGGCACGCGGCCTATCTTCTCTCAACCATATCCGATAAGTCCGATGCGCACAGACTGGGGTGTCAGTCTGAGATAGACATAAATGCGAACGCACAGCGTTGCCGTGCTCTCTTTGTCTAGATATACCATGTTCAACCATGTGAGGCGTCCGCAATACATCAGGGCCAAATCGCTCGACAGACGCATCGCGTCTACAGGACGTTGCGTCTACAGGACGTTGCGTCTACACACACTAGGGGCCACAGAGTACGGTATGTTGTTATTATTAAAAGGCTCTTGTGGCCTTCTTCTCTCATCTGCTCTCTTTAGCGAAGGCCATGAAGCTGTGCCGCGGGCAAAAATGTTCGCGGGCAGACGGAGGTCAACCTAACTGAATGTTCAAATAACTTCTCTGAATAAGCTGTCGACTATATTGGCTACACTATGCTTCTCATTCGTCACCTGAGTTGTTAATCAAAACTTGCTGCCGTCGATATCCTCCCAAAGCCTATTTAATCGAATGTCTGGGCAAACCTAAAGTCAAAATGCCGATCATTCTGATATCTTTAGGTGCAGCGCGTGTCCTGTTTTCCTATTTGTTGCCCTTGCAGGCTGCTAACACCCGATGTATTTTTCGTTTTTTTAACCTTCATCGCGAAAGCGGCGGTACCAGGCAAGTTGGCTTAGTGACAAAATCCATCGCCCTCGCAGTCGGAAGGTCGCGGGCTCAAGAATTAAACCGGCCATGGAATACAACATTGAATTTATTCAATAATTGCACATTTGCACACTGAGGCAGTGCCCGCCTAAAAAAATAGTTTAAAATCGCCTCCCGGTGAGTTCGCCTGCTCCTCCTCCGCGACGGACCCAGCTCTTGTGGTCCCGGTGCGCCCGGAAGACCCGTAGGGTACCCTGCATGGCCAGGACGGTTAGGTCGATCAGGTTTTTTCTTCGATAACCCGAGAGTCAGGAGATCCTTCACCGACTCGGGCTCCCATACACCGGTCATCGACACGGTGATGGACCCGAATCGGTGGGGAAGCGAGCTGGGAAGTTGATCCCTGACCCCGGGTATATCGTATTTCCTGATCTTATCCCGTCTGGCCAATGCAAGGTCTCTTGAGGGGCCGCAGACCTCGGCGTCCAAGACCCAGACCCTCGTAGGTGTTGTTATGACGAGGTCTGGTCTCCGAGCCGGTGCGGCGGGTCTTCGGAAGGTGCGCTCTCGTTCCACCTGCATTCCTTTAGCACGGAGTAGGCGGGTGACTCGCTCGCATATGTCATCGTGGCGCTTGATTATAGGGCGATGGGTGTGATCGCACACTTGAGCGATGTGGGCCAGCGTCTCGACAGCGTTGCACCCATGACGACAAAATTTGTCGTACCCGGGGCGACCCCTTGCGAGTCTGGCACGCGTTGGTAGTGCGTTGATCCTTAACTTAATCAGGTTTATGTACTCCCTACCGGATAGGTAAGGAGTACCCTTGACCCAGTCATTTGTAAAAGGGGTTAGGTGTGTGTGTTTCAGGTGAGCCCCATCGACTGTGTTATGTAGTGTACGAGACCAGTACTCGGTCTCGTGTGCGGCGTCTTCAATGGTCGTGTCATCGAACACACAGAGAGCGCTGGTTTTCGCCAGCTCCTTTCTGTGATAATCGGTCGACAGCAGCCACTGAGTGCCTATGTGGGATGATCTGTTCAGGGCAGTGAGGCGGGAGAGGCGAAGTCTGGGAATTAGTGTACGGAGACAGGGGATGTCCAGACCGCCGTGTGAGATGTGCGCGTATAGGAAGGCGTTTGGCACGCTGTTTTCGAGTTTGAGCCACTGCAATTTCACCGTTCGCCTGATCTCACAGTCTAGTTCTAAGAGGAATTTTTGAGACGGTCGGGGACCAGCGACCAGTTTATAGAGAATTTTCGGGATAAGGAATTGTTTCAGTATTGTTAAGCGTTGCTGGGGTTTAAGGGGAGCTGATGTTAGTCTGCCGAGTAGTTCTAGGAGAGTGACCTTGGCCGTGTCGACTCTGCCATTACTGTCGAACTCGATGCCAAGGTATCTCCATCGAGCGCATATACCCTTGGCTGGCAATTGCCTCCCTCCAACGGAGAATTCGGGGGTTGACTGATAAAGGCTCTTCTTCACCCGGCTATCATAAAGATGCGAGATCGTAAAGCTCTTATCAGTGTTGATTTCAAGGCCTCTTTCTTTAAGTAAGGGGAAAGCTAAATCTAGGAGTTGTTGGAGGGTGTTCTTGGTGGAGGCGAGGAGGATGAGGTCGTCCGCAAAGGCTAGGCCCATAAGGCGGTTTCCTTCTTTTAGTCGATATCCTAAATTGTCTAAGTTTATTTTCCTGAGAATGTCGTCAAGAACTAGATTAAATAACAGGGGTGACAGGGGATCACCCTGACGAACACCCCTGGTGGGCCTGATAGTACGACATTCTTTACCGAATTCGAGGAGAGTTTGGGACGATTGGTATAGGCGCTCGATATACTCGATGAAGACTTCCGGATACCCTCTGGCCCCGAGTGTCCACAGGACCGCGTCATGGCTGATCGATTAAATTGGCTCTCATCGTTGCCAATTTAGACTAGGTGAATGCGTGAATTATACTTGGCCATGATTGAGCAAAACACGGGGAACATAGATGTCTCAACAACACAAAACAGAGATGGCGCATTACCATCTACACTCCAATTATCACTTTATCACTATCACTATCCACGCGTATACACTGTGTTTCAGGACACTGCTTGACTACGGTAAGCAGTTCGTAACATTTTTGTCACTTTAAAAGAACTGATCTGGTTTTTGTTACATAAATTGATGTACATTTGTTCCTTCTCTATTTTTAACTTTGTAAAACTCACCGAGCCTTATTTTTTCCACTTATTTGAACCATGCGCAAACAATTGACGTCGCCAACGATTGGCGCAGCCACATTTAACCTGTGAGTATTTGATAATGGCTCTTCGGAGCAAAACAAACCGGAAGACCTCGGTGATTTTGGTTCAATTCCGAAATTAGAATTTCCGCTCTTGTATACACGTATATGTTACATATTATTTATTTTGCAATAACATTGCATTTCAAAATAGTGCATAATTACAAAACAATTTATTCATTATATACAATTCGAACACTTCACCGACCGTCCCACCGGGCGAAAAAGTGCAAAGACCGCCGATGCGTCTGACAGCTCGCTGCGTGGGCATATTATTACACGTATATATTAGGTTAATATAAAAGTTCTTTCTGTTGAAAGATTGCAGCGCCAACCAGGCAACATCAGCATGGGAAACGTGCACTTATGGTGGATGGGCAATTACTGCAACAGCCAGTAGGCTTCCGGTTTAGTGTCAAACACTTAGTTGCAGGATCGGAGAAGGCGTAAAAATTAGGAATATAGGAGTTTCGAAAAGATTTCATCGCTGTTGAAGTTTGCCGAAACATCGTCGCTATCTTCGGGGACGATTCAATTAATGAACGGACCCGCCGAATATGGTCTGCTAAGTTCCGTCGTAGAAATTTTAATCTGGACCAGGGTTCAGTGGAAAGGGTCCAGTGGAAATTTTAACCAGGGTTCAGATGACTTTCTTTACTGGAAGAGGGCGTTCTGCGCTTAAAAATGCAATACAATCTAATAATAACTACTGAAATTACCCGAACAATAATTGTCAAGACGCTCAAATTACCTTTCTGATAAAAAAAATCTGGGTGAGTGGGTTCAGCACAAAACAAGCAAGCAAAGTTTCTCGTCCGATGGCGCAGGCCGTTGCAAAAGTCGTTAATTTAAAACGTTCAATCAATGTTGAGTTGTGTTATTGGTGGGATATTAAACATTTTATTCACTTTAAATTCGGAAACACACTTTAAACTTCCAAGAAAGAACCAGAACATCAACGTGTATTTTTACTGTGAACAGCTCTATCGCGTCCAAGAAAAACTGATTCAAGCACGACCACATCTTGTGAGCAGAAGTAGGGTATTCTCTCATTAAGACAACGCGCGATCCCATGTTAGTAACAATATATAAATAAAATAGTAAGTTCAATGCTTTCGAGGACGTCCAAAATGAGGTGCAGCACCTCTTCATCGTCAGGAACCTTTTACAAAGGCAGAGATTGAAAAGCTAGTTGACCGTTGGTAAGATTAATTAAACAAGCCAGGGAACATGTTGATACAACAGTGCAAGATTAGTACTTTGAGAAGGGCGCGGAAAAATCCCTGGGGCTATTCCTGTTGTTTGTCGCGGGGGCGCGGGAGCAAGCATGTGCCCAGGCATCGTTATATCGGAAAATAGTAACGTTTCTCTCTTGTCGTTTTCCAGCAACGGTTTGCTCTAAACGATCCGATGGCTTGCAGCATTTATCTCTTGGCATGGATGATGTCGTCCTCCACTAGTAGCTTGCAATAATGTACCTTTCTCATGACCTACCAGATGTACAGCAGATCAAGTTCGCTTTTTGGCTGTGCAGTTTGAGATTGTTTTTTAATATCCAGAAACTCTTTCTTGTCACTCCATTGTAAACAGCACGTACCGTTCTCGGAAATAACCTTTCTCAGTAAAGGGCGTTGTTTGTTTTTCTCGACCATTCGACGCATGCATCAAAGTTCTCTGCAGTATGTTTCTCTCGTGCAGTTCATGCTACAGTCACCTGTATGTCTTTGATATATAACTAGTCCGTCTTGCGCCTATCGAAGTTACACCACCGGCGTGTCCACCCCTGAGAGGCGACTCACCCACTTGATGTCGTTACCGTTAACGTTTCCAACACAACCGCACGCCAAGCACTTACAAACTAAACATTCTTTAGCACTCTAAAATAGTAAAGTGCACAAACACCGTTTGCTCGAAAACAAGCCGTTTCTGCAGCGTAAGTCATCGCGAAAACAATAACGCATTATTATTATACGGCTATGTTCGGTCAGATTAATAATTTTCTCAACGCTTAAGGAAATTTGAAATATCGGGGCTCGTTAAAGGTTAGCCAAAGTAACGCTGAGTTATGGGTTTTGAATGTTTTAAACGTCAATTGCGAAGTCATTTCCAATCAAACGCGCGTGCTCTTAAATCCGACAAACATGGATGACACGCACGGATTTTCTGACCGACATAATATGTATATATATAGAAAGAGAGAGAGCGTTTGTGGCGAATAATTGTTTAGGTAAATGCAAATGTTTGAACAGCATGCAAACAACGTCGTGGAATAGAATCGGATTTTGCTCACCAAGCTAACCTTAATAAAGAACGGCAGATAGCACTCATTTTTCGATTGCTCTCCTGTCTTAGTAGCCGCTAATAGATGCGCCAGGGACGACACCGTTGAAGAGAATTGTCTTAACGCCGTAAGCACGTCCTTGGGTTTGCTAAGTGTGTGTTAATGAGATAAAGTTGCTTCTAGTTAAGTGCGATGCATACCAATGGAGCCGGCTGTGCGGTCGGGCACGGTCTGCATAAATAAGCAGGCGCATAATAATGTTTATTTATAAAGCAACTGAAAATATTGCAGTACACTACTTCTTTCTAAGAAAAAACCAACACTACACCGTAAAGTTCCTGAATTTTATATATATATATATATATATATAAAACTGTCTGCCCTGCCAGCTAGCTATATATAACAGGGTATAACTAAATATCACAAGCCAACAATAGTTGTAACATTGGACGGAGTGCTGGTTCCGGTAAAAATAATATACATCAGGAAGCTGATTAGTTTGTTAAGTGCTAGAGATAGGCCGACCAAATCATGTAAAAAAATATATGGGGCATTTGTAATAAGTAAAGCCCGTCAAAAGTCATATATAAACCATTTTAGTGTCTAAGGCGATTCAAAGTATGAACCATGAAATAGAGGGGATATTTCACACAAATAAATGCTGTGAGTTTAGCTTTGATTTAGCCTACATTGCATACAGAATGTACTTAGAAAACCAAGCTACAGACAACGTCTTTCTAAATGTATTTCTTAGCAGTGACGGCAGAAACTATATTTTTCTTAGCCGCAATCACACAAATAGGTACAGGCGTGTGAAGTACGTGTGTTTACGCACAATATTTTCTTCCTTTGTCGATGATGCTTGGATGTATCAGTGCAAAACCGTACACGGGCATTAGCCTTACAAAAAAAAACAAATGAAGTTATGGTCATCGCACATGCTATTAATAAAACGCACCTATGAAAAAAAAGTCTTACCTTGGTCTAACTATTAAATTGATAAGTGTACTACTACACTCTTACTTGACAACTAATCTCCAAATGTGTTGCTACCTATTTTACGCAATTTCTGTTGCTTATGTTATTATTGTCAGTGTATCTGATCCTGGGGACTCAATTGCGGTTTGCAGTATACGCCCAAATGTTGCTATGAGATTTGGGCCTTGCTAGCGAGATCGCGTTTTAGGTGGCTCTTGGTACAGCATCCATCTTGTCTGCTATTTTCTATTTCATTCACCGGCGGTGGGTTACTAGCGCGCTCCTGTCAATAAGCGCCAACGCATTTCAAGCCGCGGACGAGACAGTGCGCATAGAGTGAAAAAGAAATTCCCATCTCGTCCAAAAGCGCAGTCCAACGGCTCAGCGGCCTGCATTTAGCGTTTGTCGTATTTTTGGTTTGCTCACTATGGCCGTCCCCGTCCACACATTCAACAAGTCTATCCAAATTACCGCCTCCCTGCCAACATCGTAATTATTCTACCCACCCAGAGTAAGCGAGCGGCACTGTACAGCTTTTTGCCATCGCGACATGCGCCGTAACTTCCGGTGCCATCCCACGCACTCACCGCATGCAGCAATTATGGGAGCAGGTCTCGTTTCTTGGCCTGTCCCCCCGGCTGGCGCTCGAACGCGCAAACCTACCACAGCAAACAGCATCTTCTCGCACCTCAGAATCAGCATAGGAGCGCCACCAGTGTGCCGCAACACGTTGTCGCAAAACAAGAACAGACAACGCACTATATAGTTAAAACTTCGTAGCAAGACTTCCGCAGGTAACCGTTGACAAGTCCGCCCAGTAAATAAAAGCTGTCTACCGCATCTCAAATGCGCTATTGAATGAGTACATAGACTACACTGAACGTACCCCTATGAAATAAGCGCGTGTCACGTCGTGGTCGCTCTTGTCGTCTTCGAGTCAGGCGTTTACGATTCTACGCCCGATAGTGAATATGTCATGCTAACCGAAGTTAGCCGAGTTAGTGCTATGTGCTGAGACTCTGGCATAGCGCATCGTAGCTCCGAAAAATGGCTTATGCCCATTTCACTATTTGGTAGCCGCTGAATATTGTGTATCGTCTATTGGCAAACAAAATGCTATTGATTTATGTGAGTTGTTGTCTTCGCTTGCTTACAGTACTGTTTATTCAGATCAAACACACTAATGTAAACACTGCTCGCTCTGTCACTGGTAAGCTGACCACTGACAGCGAGGTTCGTGCGCGGGAAAGGAACAAATGGAAACACCGCAGCAGCAACGGCCTCGTCGTAGATCGTAAAAGTTGAGCATCGTGATAGATAAAATACAACAATTGCCATTTTAACAACATTTTAAATCTAAACTAATTGACTCATCTGCCGCAAACAACGCAAGACTGTCGTCTCGACAACAAGTTGTGTCAAGCTTAAACAGGACTCTATGAGTCACAAACTATGATTCTGTACTGCTGTTGTTCTGTGAGTGCGCTGTAAGGGAGAGGTGTCGTTGTAACGTTTTGTTTAAGCATTGCGATTTGACAACTCCTCCTTTGTCAACTGTCCCTGGTGGTTTTCTGCGAAAACGATCGCTGCTGTTTTGCCTTTGTTTTTGTCAAGTTGAAACATCGCCTTTATTGACCTGCCTCCTTCCTTCGCTGCACGTCGAATCGAATGTGGGTGTCGTCGAAAGAACGGCCGGTTTGACACAAAGTCAAGCACGAACGATATCAAAATGCACCTCAATCGTGAGTGGTCTGCGTATCGCGTCTTTGTGTGTAGGTGGGCCTCGTTGGGGCCCGCGTCGTTACCAGACGCTGCTGCTGATGCGCAGGAGTAAGTCAATTGCAACAAACATATTCCAGCCATCAGTGGTAGTCTCGTCATCATCGTAGTCCAAGTTGTCGGCATCTGTCGCGATGACACCGCAACACAAACAGAAACAGCAACAACCACAAAAGATGCCGATGAAGACTGCCGATGCTGATCGTTTTATCTGCGGCTTGACAAGGGTGTGGTTTGATACGACATCTCTTAGAGTAGTAGTAGTAGTAATAGTAGTGGTAGTGTAGTGGTTATAGTTCTTGTATAGAAGAATAGAAAAACGAAGATGCCCTAAAAGAAGCAGTTACTTAAAAGACGGCGGCGGCAGCAGCAGATGTTCGGCGAAAACACCCGACTGGTGGTTCGACCGGTGTCAGGTCGTCAAGTATATATATATAAATATATAGATATATATATATATATATATATAAATATATATAAATATATATAAATATATATAAATATATATATATATATATATATATATATATATATATATATATATATATATACTATATATATATATATATATATATATATATATATTATAATATATATATATATATAAATCTAGCCACCAAATCTCAACAAAGGTCGAGCAGAGTTGCTGCCGAAATGCCGCAAGCTAAACAGATTGCGTGTCGTCTTCGTAGTCGATCGTGAGGCAGACCGAATCGTCATCGGACAACCGACGACGGAATACAACGCATGAGCAAGCGAGTGAGGAGAGCACACACAACTGAAATCGACGGGGGTCGAGAAGCTGGCAAAGGATAAGACACGCAATAGGAGCCAAAAACTCAGGCCAGGAGTGACGGGGCCTGACGCGAAGGCACGAAGAAAAATCGGCAGTGAGGGCTTGGGAAAAGGCATCAAAAATCGATTTTCTCGACCCGGGCAATACCGCCGTCACCCCGCGCTGTTCTAATACTCTCCTATTTTCTTGTCCTCTCCTTCCTTTTGCTGGGTTCTCTCGAAGACGTGAGGCCTCTCTCACTTCATCTATATACTCTTCTCTCGTTCGCATCCACCCCCATCTTTTTGGTTTCTTTCTATTTCCCTCTCTCTCTCTCTCTCTTCTTCGAACTGTCTCGAGGACGTGAGATTTTCGCACATTCTCCCCATCATTCTCTCCTTCTTTCGCTCTGTCAGCATTTCGAGCTTGACCCCAGCTTTAACCTAACCTCAACCAGGTGCGTTGGCGTGGCAGCAGCATACGGTCAGTGAGGCGTCTCCATGAAGCTAGGCTTTTTAGAGCAACGTGCTCTTTTTTGTCTTCTGCATGCCCACTAGTCCGCGGGTGCCGTAAGCCCCGGGGAACGCCTCGCCTTTATAAATTTCTTGCTCTCAATTTTGGTTCGATTGGCATTTGCTTTCTGCTCGAAGTCGTGTCTACTTGTGTTTGTGTTTCTAGTTGGTCGTACTCGTGATGGAAAGTGTATCGAAATTCAAGTAGAATCAAATATATTTGCTTTTGCGTTGTCGCCGACCGCTATGCTTGTTCCAATGGTTGTGCGGTTAGGCTGTCACCTACGTTCCGGGCCATTGGCATAATTTATCTGGCACGTTTTGCTAACCTTTTTTTTTTTATCTGGTTACCGTCATTGTCGCTATGACACTGCGGATTCAACGTACACGCGACAGATGTGATAAACAATCGAATATTGATATTGCTATTATAGGTCGCTCATAGACGGCCCCATTACCGCAGACTAGCAACGCCGAACAGTGCTTCCAAAACATTGGCTTCCGTCTTGGTGGTCACACGTGACTACATTGAATTTAGTAAAATCTAAACAGATATATGACTTATTAACGTAACTTTTAGGGTTATTTTTAGGTAGATTGATATTGGTGGTATATCAACATACACTCTTTGTCGAAAAAAATTGAAGCAATTGAATGATCAGGCAAGGCAGACTAAAAATCTCGAATGAAGACATACTGTTAGTAACTAGGGCGCAGAAGTTCGTTCAGAAGCACATTAGTTAACTGTATCTGGACTAGTGACAGTGGCGTGCTCTAGTGCTAGTTGCGTTAAATCGGTACTCTATGCACGTCTTTCTATAAGGCATTGTTATCGTTAGTGCTCTTTTCTTCTAGGCTGTAGTCGGAACGATACGTGCCTAGGTAGCGTGTAGACCTGGCCTTGCCATAAAGTGCATAATGCTACGCACATGCAGCTAGCAAGCATTTCGCTCGACGGCGGATATTGTCGCAGGTTAAAATTATGACTTGCTCAGACCTGACGTGTCCGAGGCGGCTACACCGAGGTTGGCCGTCCGTGATTTAGTGTCACGCCGGATGGATGATCAAACCTTGTTAGCTGTGTGCTGGGCCGCTGAGCCCCTCTCCAGCTCCTGGGTTGCCGTCGTGTCCATCATTTATTAGCGTGGCTGTTCTTTACTTTTCTTTGTCCTCCTTCTCGAGTAGATTTATTATCACGGTTACGCATGCATCGCTGACCGACACACGGCGTCCGGCGCCGCGCTTTTGCCACCCCGCTGCGAGCAGTCGCGTGCCAAGGTGGTGGACCACCCCCATGTCCTTTGTCCCTTTATGTTAATCGCCCGTGATCCGGTTTCTCCACCCCGTGCGCTCTCTCTCTCTCTCTCTCTCTCTCTCTCTCTCTCTCTCTCTCTCTATATATATATATATATATATATATATATATATATATATATATATATATACATATATATATATATATATCCCCTCTCTGTACTCCCTCTCTCAATATCCCGCCTCTCTTTAGCTCGATATCTCTCGCACTTTCGCTCTGCCTCTTTTGCCCTCCCTTCTCTCTCCCTGTTTAACTCTCTATATTTATCACTCTTATGCGCGCTCTCTCTCTCTTTCGTTTTTCTTAATCTATGTGTCTAACAGGGCTGGATAAGAATCCCGACGGCTACAGCCCCGGTATAAAAGCGACGTAACACAGAGTCGAGTAAGGGATAACAGATTTAACGTGGTGATACCACAACGACACAACATCATTCCGTGCCACACGTGGGCCTTGAGGCCGCCCATTGCGAGCACCAAGGCATGTTTTGTACTGAATATATGTTAAATAAATATGTATGTTATATCATCACGATGTTCTATTTCCGCGTCTCGTCACAACGCAACGAAACCATCCCGCTATCATATCGAATGTCACTAGTTTCGAGGCAACCTAGGGCAGCATCAAGGGGCGTCATCAATGTTTTTGTTTTCTGCGTAAATATCCTCCCTCGTAGACTGTAACAGCAGATGGCGGCTGTCGGTCGATGTACGAAGCCTATAAAGTCCTCTACTTTGTGATTAGTGGCATACCTCTCGAACTTCATTTCACTGCTCGCTACATCTCATTCAGACTAAAAACATCCCTATTATGTGGCTGTGGCAGCGAGACTGGGGCGAACGCCTATTTTCGTACCAATAGTTCTAATATCCAACTTCTTACCACTTAGCAAGTTCTGAGAAGGCGGATTATAAATGTAGCACAAACCGTACACCGCGGTTAGCTGGCTTGCACCGCAATAGACACACAACTCTTCACAATTCCTTGAAGGGCCACTTCTCTAAGCTGCTTCACTTCACCCTTACGAACTATCTTTAAACGCCGTGTGATGATGCTCATTGTTAAGCCGTTTATCTTTTGAGTGTTTTTCTGTTCACATTTTCCGACACGAGACATACAGCTAACGTCTAAATCCTTCCTAAACAACCACGTTCGAACTTTTGCCAATGTATGTATGTATGTGACCCTCCGGAACTGCATTTGGGTAAGTACAACAGGAGGTCAGGAAAGACTTTTTATCGATTTTGCTTATAAAACACTTACCAAACTATTTGTTCTAGAGTCTCATGGGTATCATCCCTTTTTTGACCCTCCGACGAACTTTCCCAGGTTTGTTCGAAAATGTTTTATTTATATGTGGACTTTTTAGCCCATTTTTTGGCAGCGTAAAATTACGACGCACGCAGAACCCAAGTGAGCGACGGAAGTATTTTTTTGTTTCTAATGCGTTACAAATACAATTCTGATATTTTTAAACGCAATACATAGAAGTATACACCCGGAATCGAATCTGCTATTGAGCACACAACAAGCCAAAGAAGTATTGCACACTGGCTATCCAGACTACGCTGCCGCATACAGTTAACAACTGAATGTTTGGTTTGCACGGCATGAGACTGGATGAACGTTATGTGCGCTGATTTTGCACACCCGTCAAAGCAACACCTTTGTGGGGACGTGCGTGTCCTTAAATGAAATTCTCCAAAGTCGGATTACGCATCATCAGCAATTTCCGGTCTTCTAGGTTTGTTTGCATTTCATACAACTAGCAGCTAATTCTTCGTGTTTCTGTTTGCTTCTTGACAACGCGCTAACTTCTGCATTTGCATGTATTTACACCTCGGCAAATCGTGTACTCGGCGTGTACCTCAAAAGACGTATTTCTTGTATTGCTAGCTGTTTACGCCTTGAAAATTAATTCTTAAAACGTGGTCCGCACCTCAGCATTTACCCGGCGGATTACTATGTGCTGCAGTGCGCGTGCATCACCGTAATTAAGCGCTTTTTCTACTATGTGGAATGCGGCCACGTTTACATCTAGCTTTTTCATATATATATATATATATATATATATATATATATATACATTTTATTAGAAAAAAAAGGTTTTAAAGCTTAGCGCTCTTTAGTAAAGACACTTTTTTTACTTTAACTGTGCACTCATACTATCAATTCATATTTGCCATTTTAATTACACTTTATTTAATCTGCTGCGGCGTTTTGGCCATATAACTTGACAATTAAACGTGTGTGCTACCGTTTTATTTGCAAATTTGTATTATCTTGCATTTTATTATTATAATTATTTTTAATTTATTTGCTCATAAATTAAATAAAACATGTATTCTTTGTAAATATTAAGTGCTATTAAAGTATGGGGTTACGTCGTGCCACAACTTTGTAAATTTTGCGATGTTTTTAGCGAGTGGCGAAGCATTGTCACGATTATTGTGTCTTCTTAGATCGTGGAATCTTGCGAATCTTGTGTCGGTAATTCTTGTGTCGGAAAAGTAGAAGCAAAAGCAGAGCATGCAGAGTTTTTTTATCGTCGGGATTAGGAAACGTTCGTATGTGGTTGTACTTTGTTTTATGATTTGACCCAAGCGGTGCATCCACTGACGCCATGGTATACACTAGCTTAATCTGCTGACTGAATGAGGAGTGACATTGTAAAGTACTTATACGCTTCTAATTAGCCCAGTTGTTCACTGAGTAATTCGCCAAATCATGTGCTTGTATGCTCTGTTGCTCTAGGGGTAGGACAATCAGCCAGGTGCGCGTATGATTAAAACGTAGAAACAAGCCTTTCTACGATATGGTATAACGTTTCTTATGTCTGTTTGCGGAACATTGATAATCTGAATAATTGTATGTAATACATTTGTATCGTACACAACTTATTTTCTTTTCATAGGTATTTATCTATTGTTACAACAAGCCAATAAATGAGACAACGACGTGAACCGTTGCGCCGATAAACCGTATGCAATCGCAATCATGCCGAAATATCGCCGTGCGTTCAACAACTTTTTCTTTACGCATTTCATTGTAGATCTTGGCTATGCATACGATTGTTCTATATATATAATAATGATGCATTCAGCCATTAATAATTTCGTTCTCTGATGTAAAGAGAACAGGATGACCCATTTTATCGTTCTGGTAGAGAAAAAAGCAATGATGCACCTTCAAGGGGTACAGGTACCAATTCTTTCTGGGCTGACTCTCAGCCAATATTTAACGTCCATGGGACTGCTTTTTGCATTGCTTCATAGACGGACCCCCATAAATACAAATGTGCAACGGTGGGACTCGAACCTGCGCAGCTATGTGTCTCCTCCGGTCGCGAGGCGCAGACGAATGCACCACAGGTACAGGTACAAGTAGGATCCTTCCAACGGTAGGCAAGACTCGGTTCGCGGTACTCTGTACTTTCCTGCTTACAAACTTTTCTAATACATCATGTAGCAGTACTCCAAAATGGTGGTGGGTGAGAATCGACACGTCTGTACCGTGTGGCGTGCTTTCCTTCATTTCAGCAGTGGCGGCGTGGGCAGCTCTGGCCATCAAGTAATTTTTCCACGCCTGTTCTGTTTTCCTTTAACCTTATATTAGGCTTAAGATAGGCTGATATAAGTTTCCTGTTCTTGCCTTACAATACCATTAACTTTTTTAGTCCTACTAAGAACCCAAGTCGTAGCGTTTTGATTTCTGCCAACTCTCGTATCTCTCGCAATGCAGCGTAATATAGCACGCCCTCTACCCCAATGGGATGCAGAACATGCATGTGCTTGTCTGCGTTTTGTCAATTTCGATCATATAGATCTGGACCATCTTCGACGGAGAGTTGCCATGAAGAGAGTCTTACCATGGCCAGAAATGCCACCGTTAAGACCTGGCGGAAAGAATAGACGAAACTAAGTCCCCGGGTGACCCAGAGAAGCTGGCATAAAAAAGAGATAGATACTTACACTCCCGCAGACAACGGGGGTGTAAGTATCTATCTCTTTACGCGTTCGCATATGGCAGGAGCGCCCGCCGGCTTAAATTGACAGGCCAGCAGGCCCCTCCCTTAAGAGGTCTGCTTTCATGTGACGTACTCCCATCTCATTGTGCCCATTAAGCCAAGGCGTCTCAGTCAGTACCACAGGGTTGCTTAAGCCCGCGGCGTTGACCGACCTGCCCGGGTTCAGTGCGCAGTATACCTCCCCCGTATTTTAAATTTGCCTTAAAAGCCCTCGAATGGGCCACGACAGTATGACAATAAGTATTCGTTGCCACACAATCTATATCGTATGCCTTGCCTCCCGCGCCAAAGTGATCTAGGGAATGTTACTATCGGGAGTTTATACATCTGACTAACTTTCTGTTGGCGCGTGAAGGTACCGCAGCACGCGTAACTCGCGTGCCGCAAGTATCAATGCTGGGAAGAGAGTCATAGTTACTGCCGCAGACCTCAGAGTGGTCCGACTGCATACATGGCAAGCTGTCCTATTGTACGACGCAAGTGCTGACCGGACACGGTCAGTTCCAAAACAACATTATGAGGATTAAAAATGCGAACAGTGACATCTGTGTGACGTGCGACTCTGGTGAGCCGGACGACGTGCAACACACCGTTTTGCGCTGCGAGGCTCTCGGAACAGCACGAGACGTAGGTTGCATTGCCATGTGAAGTCTCTCTACGATCAGGGAGGTCGTCGACCACATGAAGATGTCGGTTCGACGGCAATTTGACACTTAAGGGGACCCTGAAAGGGTTCGAGCGATACAATAGTCGATGAAGGGAATCAGCAGGGCCCCTCGGAATCTCGACGCACCCACTCAGGCCGGTTGAACTTGGTACTGCTCTCGCCCATTCGGACTAACCACGTGGTGGTGCTGAAAAAGGGGGGAGAGTAGAGGAAACGTTGATGGTGGAAGGCGCGGAGACTCTCGTGGTTTGGAGTAGAACTAATGCCAGAGCAATACCAAACGCTGGGGGGGGGGGGGGGGGAATAATACGGTTTTAGTGAGTTTGTGAGTCTTACACTAGTCACACTAGCTGCTCGTGACGTATGCGCATTAGCATTTTCAAATTCTCCCGAATAAAACAAATCTATATACGTTTGATACTTATATGACTGCAGGCAGTCAGAACTTCGGTTAAATAGTACGTCCCCGCCTCCCCCGGAATCAGTTAAGACAGGGAATACGTATGCGGATGCTTCAGATAAGCCTAATCGTTGCCCACATTTCTAGCCGACAGCCTTCAGAGCTTTGCCGACTGTTTTACGCCTCACGTAGCGCGTCTCCGTCAACCTCTCGTCGATGAGACTATGAGGCAATTTGGATGAACGTGCAATGCGGTGTTTACAGACTCTGACGTCTATCTTCTAATAATATTTCGTTCCCGACATCTGTAGTGTCTCGTTTTTTTCTGGTGCAATTTGTAGGTGGGATTGCTTTATTTATTCTGCCAGCAACACCAAAGAGAACAAATACAGAAGGCCAGTACTACCACAAGCAGAAGCGGCAGCAGCGGCGGCTTCTGGCCGTGCTGCTCAGAGACCTCACTGTGAAAACGGATGACAGTTGATGATAGTCGTTTGCCCGCTGTCAGCGGCTCTTTTCAGTATCCAGGGGGGGGCGGGGACAGGACTTATTGGCGGGCGAAATGGCGTTATCTCGAATTCACGGCGCTCCGATAACTCTACAGGACCATGCTTGTCCTTCCGTGATTCAGCTTTGGCAATAGAATAAATACATATACCGAGCAAGATGACTTAGTGGCAATGCCTTTGCCTTGCATTCGGGAGGCCTGGGTTCGAGACCCAGACCGGCCACTCTTAAATTGGTTCGCATGGTTTTCAATTTAGACAAGGTAAATGCCGGAGTAGATTACAAATCAGCCATGACATGAAAACAATCGTACATGGGCATTAGCCTTACGAAAAAAAATCTAAATCGTTGTTTTTCTTTCTATACATTTTTTCTCTCTTCTCGTCTGCGTTTGTTCCCAGTCTGCCCCCAAACTCTGCACTGTTTGCTTTGTTCCGCCGTTTTATTGAGGGTATTGACGGAACAGTGACTACGGCGTTGAGAAGATTCACGCCCTATTATGCAATAAATGTGACTTAATGTTATGTTAGTTAGGCCACGTAGCTTTTACGTGGGGTCGGCGCTTGTTTGTGCGATCGTTGCCATAGGTAAGAAAACCGCATTTACTTCAAACGTGTACTGTTTAGATTTTATCCATTTTTAAAACAATTGTTATACTTATTTATTTTTTCATTTTGCTCATACCTTTTGGAGAAACGGCACAGTTAGTGTCACCTAGTCGAATTCTACCATTTGGACAACGAAACTGAGCTGAAACTTTGGGCGTGTTCCTCACAAATATTTTCTACGTTTTGTTTGTGGTAACCATGTACTTTGTACTGCATACCACGCAGCTTGTCAACACGCATAATTTTATGTTAAAATATCCTACAGTACTAGTTCAAACCCTGAGTTCTTGTAGGAAAAAATGCAATTCGCGTTAAAACGTGCAACGCGAAATTTCGGTCCGTGCATCCGTGAATCAGCGGGAACGCCTGCATGCACATGTTTTTCTGGCATACAGGTAGAGCATACTGCAGTAGGTTGTACAGCTAAGTACAGAGATTTTCCACGAAGCTGAATCATTCGTTGCTCGGGCGTGTAATCTGAGTCCCCTGAGCCAGTCAACTTCGTCTTTGTAATGGCTGGTAGGCATGTACGGAACATACCAAACAACTAAGTCCCAAGAGTGGATGCGGCCAACGCGGCTGCTAGAAATGTGATTAGGTCAAACAATTTATCGGGGTATACGGGGTATGCGTTCATGCATATGCGTGTAATGAGTTTGCTGTCAGCCCTACTATTGTGTCTGGTGCCGCTGCTATATGTAGAATGATAGTGTAGATATACAATACGGGGACTACAGGACCGACACATAAAAACTCTAAATTTGTATCTTTTTTTAGCTTCCAAAAATTTCTTCCTAAAAATTATATAGATGTTTAAATAGGTTATGTTGATAGCGTTTAGTTGGTAACATAAATGTTTGCATAGACGATCAACGCGAGTCAAACCTCGCAACCGCAACGCTATTTATTGTTCGGGTGCGATTCTGCACTAATATATCCAAACATTATTAACATATGAATAATGTGCTATGTGTAAACTCGGTCGTTGACGTCTCTGCAGTTCGGCATACCTAAGAAAGCCAGGTTTGTGATATATATATATATATATATATATATATATATATATTTAACAACACGTCTAGTTTTAATCTTTCGAACTGGCATATAGCCATCTGACAATGTTAGGTAACATTAGTATTTAATATGCATGTATATATATATATATATATATTTAACAACACGTCTATTTTTAATCTTTCGAACTGGCATATAGCCATCTGACAATGTTAGGTAACATTAGTATTTAATATGCATGTATATATATATATATATATATATATATATATATATATATATATATATATATATATATATATATATATATATATATATATATAAGTTACCCACATGAATTTCAACCGCTATGGTTGCGCCTCAGCGTCCGACGCGGGAATGCGGGGTCTGTCCGGGCACACTGCTGAAGTGCTTCCAGCTCACTCTATACGAGATAGAGTAACATTTCCAGCGCACACGTTCTCAGAAGATAATTATCGCTCCATTTGCATAGAATAATATTTAAATGCCTACATGCATAACTTTCCCCTATATATAATATTAATTATATTAGCAATGGTGGATAAAAAGTATAGTGTCCGTCGAAGATCAGGCTGACAAACAGACGTGCAAGACGCTAGTTATTTCAGTATAAAAGTATAAAATCTCAATTGCTGGGATCAATTAACAACGTTTGCTAGCTTACGTGTTTATCAAGATAGTAAATTTAACTACGAAACTCAATCGTATTGTTGATTCTACTAATACGAACTAGTCACAATCGGTAAATTGGCCAGCGAGACGTATACATAGATGGCAAGATGTCCAACTTCTCTGCCAGTTCTGCAAAAGGTGCTGGAGTAGTAATCGGTGACCCCTACCCGGCTATGATTTCCACTGCCGGTGCACAGCCGGCGAGCACATATATAAATGCCTCCTCGCCGTTAAAAGAAGACGGAGAACCCGGTGGTGAAACACCGCCGGACACATTATCCACACTCTACCGAGGCTGGAACTTAGCATTTGCGCAATCTTCAGCTCTAAAAGTCGTACAGCAACACGCAATGTTAGTCTAAAAAGTCCCTTAGGCCTATGGAAAGAAGTTCACGAGCTCTAACGTTTTACCTCTGCAGACAAGTTTATGTCTATGGCTACAAGCCGACACTCAAGGCGAAGCTTCATTGCTTTTGTTTCTCTGAATTGACTTGGAAACCCTTGTTGTAAAGATAAGCCTCCACCGCGTTAGCGATTATGCGGATAGCTCCAAGATCACGCAGAGCGATC
Organism: Dermanyssus gallinae; assembly: GCA_003439945.1. NCBI lineage: Eukaryota > Metazoa > Arthropoda > Arachnida > Mesostigmata > Dermanyssidae > Dermanyssus > Dermanyssus gallinae. The sequence goes on from QVRM01003426.1 coordinate 53,817, forward strand.
ACGACGTTGTTCGCACACATAACGACAACAGCATTTCTGAATGCGGCCCGCACATGGCGAGCTACGTCAACGATTAGCAGAGTGATTAGCAGGCAACTGAGTGGGTTTCCCTGCAAAATCTCTACATTTTGATTCTAGATGTTACCGTTCTGCATGTCCACTTTTAGTCCTCAGGAAAAACAAACTGGAAAACACTCACAGAAGAAGGCCACCCACTATAGCGTGGCAAAAAAAATTAACAGATAACCGGCGGAGGGCTTTATCAAAAGCCTGGATGCAATCGACGAAAACTCTGTTCAGAAACTCCCGGGTCTTGCCAACGCCCGCTAAATTTTCGACTGGAGTAAGTGGATTGCATCCTACAGACTTTGATCCTTTCGGCACCCGAATTGCTTTGGCAGTAGAATATTTTTGATAGTTAGAAGCACTCTCTTACGATGACGCGATTTATGATTGCGCGTTTCGATGCGATGCCCCGATAGAGCTTCAGATCATCCATATGATTGTCGCACTTTTCGTGAATAGCAGGAGAAATAATAAAAACATATAAACAATAAGATAAAAATTCTACAAAGCAAATATCCGAGGCCTGTATATGGCCTGTACACATGCTGATTTTTTACCTCCCAGGACATGTGGCTGATGTTTTCTTCCGCCGACGAATAATGTGGATATGGGGCTCTACTTCCGCCCATCTAAGACGCTACGCCCTATTACCAAGCATAGTCTCTGCCAGCGGATTATTGTGTTCGGCTTTATATTGTAGACCTGTTTACGTTTTGCAATTTTTGTGGGGTCAGGGTGACGGCTCTTACTCAGTGCACAAGATAAAACCTCGCTATGACCTTTAGGAAAGCAGGCCCGCATGAACCTCAGGCTCGCCCGCTTCCTTCGAGACTTCCGTTTGACTATCGCTGCCTTTACGATAGCTGCTAGGGTTGAGTTCCCTGATCTACGTCAATCGGCTGGAAAAGCTTTATTAGTCCCTCTTCCTCTCTGTCAGTACCGCAAAAGTCAATATGACAGTTTGAGTTACTGGCCACAATTGTGGGTAGCTGCAGATTAGAATCCACTATTCCAGCACAGACCGCAACATTGCCATCGTCATTGTGAGGTGACAGGCAGAACAATGCGAGGTGTAAACTACCTGAGGCGTTAGCAAATACTCCCCACAGACACTGAACGCAGGGTAAACCTTATTGTAGGTAGATGGAAATCCCTTCTAGGGGTCTACTGCGGCCAGTTTTAGGCAGAGATGCCAAGAGGTAAATTATCTCATCTTATTGTCATGCAATTCCTGCTGCAAAAATGTTTCAGTGAGGAGTACAATGCCAACCTCGTAGAGTTAGCGATCGGGTTGTAGTTGTATAGCCCTGGACAATCCCTCACTGTTCCAAAGCCAGAATTTCGAGAATCGTAGATTTTGCATTGGCAAGGGGCGTCATTAGAGAATCGCTAAATCCCGTCTTTCAGAGAACTCTTCGCTGATTATTGCCTCTCCAGGGGGCGAACAGCAAACGCAGGAAGTGTTGTCTCTTTGGCGAAAATAACGGCTTGAAAACATTGCTGTAGTCGTCATCGTGCATGGCTTAACAGAAAACCGAATTCGGCCTGGTACACTTCAGCTTCCACAAGGCCACGATACCAACACGTTGGAAGATTAGTCAGCAACGCAAACGAACTGCCGACTTTGCTCGGCTAAAGTCCTCTGTTCGAAGGCCCTTCACGGGGTTCGCACGGCTGTCACACAGCGTAAGCTCACCCAAATCCAGATCTGCACTACTCTTTCGGAGATTTTAAAGGCGTCGATCCGATGTATACACGCGCCTGGCTATCTGAACAAGAGCAAGGGCATATATATATATATATATAAAGTTGGTTTATGAAATAACTGTATTGTTTGCGTGACCATAGATAGCTACATAGGGGAATGGATACACATCCAGCCAATTCGCACTTACCTCGGACGGTACAGAAAGAGTCGCTATTAGATAAAGCAAATCCAATGTTGAAAAGGCGTTGTCTGTTGCCGTACATTTACTTTTCCTATAAGTGTCAAGTACTACAATAAAAAAAAATAGTACAACGTATCTTTACTAGGGGGTACTGAACGTATTAGACACGCATATTCTAAGGTGCGCTGGATATTTCCCGGGTAGATAGGTCATTTCTAATGCGCATTGCTTTGTATGTATCTTCGTATAGGCAGCGGCGTTTTTATGTTAGTAAGAATGAGGGAAACCCTTTTTGACTACGTTCTGAAACTATAGCCAATATATATACATCATATTTATTCACCATAGTTGTTAGTAGTAGGATTGGATTAACACACATGGCCTGCTACGAAATTATAACAATAGCTCGTTCACACGCGCCTGTAACGAGTAAGAGTCTAATGCCGAATATTTTAGAACATGATATCGACAGATATTGCACTCACCACAAAACTTACATACACACTCGTTAATATCATAACATTCACCTTTGAGGCACATATAATGATGATAACCATGCCATGTTACCCTGCACAATAATGATCGGTTACTTTGGAAGGCACGTTTCCATTTCTCTGAGCGAAAAGCAGGTCCATCTGTGTAGTTACACATAACAAAATGTACGTTTCGGTCTTCCCTGAATGCTCTGTACATGTCGAGTGTATTTGTACTGGTCGGTAATTTGTGTAGGACTAAGTTTTCTGCCAGAGTACGTTCTCCGCATAGTTCTAGTGCTAGGGTAGCTGACGCGTTCTTGGGTAATCCCAGCACAACCTTTACAAAGCACGCCTTTACGCGGTCTAAATTTTTGAGATCGCGTAATGTTAGGTGCGGCGCAATTACTGGGAGACAGTACTGGAGAATCGGGGTAATTTTCATATTAAATATTTTCATTGCTGTGCCAAGATCTACGTCTCGAAGGTCCCCGAGTAGCATAATCGCCGCCGTGGCCTTTGCTCGCAGTTCCTCGATGTGTCTGCTAAAAGTCAGTCGCGGTGTCAGAGTTACGCCAAGATACGAGAAATGGTTAACCAGCTCAAGGCAAGTACTGTTGATCTTGACGCGATGGTCGGCAGCGGCGTATGAGCCGCCGCGGCTGAAGCGAAGAATCTTTGTCTTAGAGATATTAGTTATGAGTCGGTTCTCCGCACACCATTTTGAGGTTTCATTTAAGTAGAATTGTCCGTGTTCCCGGGATTTGGCTAAGATGACGAGGTCGTCCGCGTAGAAGGCATGCGGTGCTTTCATTGTGCGTAGAAGGTCTGCTAAGGCAGCAATGTACAGTATAAAGAGAAATGGGCTTGCAGAGTCGCCCAGCGCTACTCCAGTCTTTTGTGTAACAGGCTCGTTTATATAGTGATTTCCGTTTTTTATGGTTATAAAATTGTGGCTCAGCATATCTCGAATCAAATTGAATAGTTGGCCCTTAATATTAAACCTCTCTCGGAGGATTTCGAGGAGGCGGTCCCTAGGCACACTATCAAATGCGGTTTGAAAGTCGACAAAGGCCGCATAGGTCATACTTTTGTCTCGTTGGCGTTCACTTACGTGTTCAATCACGAACCGTAAAGCGTCTGCTGTTGACTTTCCTGGCAGGAATCCAAACTGCTCACAGGGCAGATCATTAACCGTGCATTCATACATCCTCCTCACTATGAGCGATGTAAGCAGTTTGTATAGGACACTAGTTAGGGCAATTCCTCGATAGTTTTTCGGGTCGGTTGGGTCCCCTTTCTTCTTGTAAATTGGCTGTATAAATATTTTTCTCCACTCGTTAGGTATTTTGCCTTGTCGAGCGCATTTATTAAAAAGCCTAGTCAAAGAGTTAAAGAGGGATATAAGAGTTAAATACATATTGTTTATTTTGCAATAATATTGCATTTCGAGATGGTACATAATTACAATATTATTACCCCATACAAGTATAGCCAATATATATGGTGAGTATAAAAAATGGTAGTGGAAATTTAAGTGATCTATATTAGACCAGTATAAATATGTTCGCGCAAGTTTACAGGTTATTCGTTAGCATGATTCGACAATTTCCACACGAACCGCCTAATTAAAGTGCCTGACACTGCTACGAATCCAATCAATAAATTTACGGGTAAAATTGATGCACCAGAATAGCTCTTTACGCAGAGAACTTAGTAGGTATACAAATGGTTGGCCCAAAATGCGACTGCCATCGTGTCAGCCATTCTTATGCTATACAAATAGATTAGCTGCTTCTGATAACATAACAGTTGAATGTGCTTGATTAATAGGATGCTAATGAGGTGACGTGGGAAAGTGATCGTGCTAATTTGGAAACTAAGTGCGTACCTACCGCCAAGAGTTACAAACAAGAGAATGTTTTTTGCAAAGTATGTAGTATTTGTTGTTGGGGGTGGCCTTATTACCAACGACAGAGCATTTGCTATAGCTGGAAGTCTCTTTTACTAGGCATCGTAAAAACTAGGATGCTAGCAACGCACCTTTACTGAGAAACGGCCAAGTTCTTCTAAGCCGATTTACTTGGTTCTCGAACGAAGATATAAGTCTTCTTTTCATGAGCGTGACGCTTTCTTCTCGCCAGGGAATACCCAGTATGCATAGCATCGTTTCCAGTATAAAACGCAAAAAAACTAGTGTATAGTTGCCCGAAGCACCCCTTTTACTTCTTCCTGAATTCTGATAGACGTCAGAACAGCTGCGACTTTCACGATAAGTGCGCACAATGTTTACTTCAATTCAATTCAAACGCACCTTTATTTTGTCAAAAGAGAACATGTTTACAATATTTACATTTTACAAACCGTTGCCTAGATTCATACAACAGTCAATTTACTTGCGAGCCGACAGTTGCGCCGCAAGCATTTTGAGTTCTCAGTGCCCTAGCCATCCGCCACGAAAACATGTTATTTACGCAATCCGTCTTTGCAATTTGTTTTGACGAGATAGTGTTACCGCTTCTAAGATTGTTTACACGTATGCTAAAATAGTCTAATCAATTTGAAATATTTTATAACTCAATTGTACATGCGATTGTCCGCTCTGGCTTGTAGTTCCCATATAGGGCTTATTACGATAGAATTTAGGGCAATCTTACACCTTAATGACCCATGACGAATCAATTTCCTCTGTACACTTATTCAGTACAACTTTTCTTTCCACCTACTACTGAAACTCTGGCCAGCGTCTCTGGTCATCTTGTTAAACAGATGACATACTTACCTCTAGCCTTAGCTAACGCACACCCGTAAGACACTTACCGTAAGCTACGTTTACCGATACAATTTTTGTTTACACTAATGAGTAGTATAGGAACGGGAGGTAGCCGCAGTGAATAGCACCAACTTAGCATATCATTTTTGTAACGCAAGCTAAATTTGCGGGTCTTTTGTAAGACCTGTGGATTAGTGGACGAACTGGAGGGTCACAGGTTTTCAAGCTGTGACAGTTTGTGTTCTTGCTTTCCACGCCAGTGCCACCCACTCGCAGTAACGCGAGAGAATACCACACGTGCGTCGCTGCCCTGTCAGCAAACCTGCAAGTCTATCGCAAGTCCGTAATGCGTCTCACAACTTTTGCGTAATCGTGCGCGAAAAAACTTCTAGACATCGGCCAATATAGGCCATCGAATAAAACTCGTCGTCATCATTATGTTAAAGCCGGCGGGCGTTGTGCTCAAAGCGTTGTGAACTGTGACGACGCAACCATATCGTTGCTTACTCATCTAACCATAACGCTGCTGCAGTATGGTCTTTCTCTTGCCCTAAACCTCTTTGTCGAAAACTTGTAAATTTGTCGAGTTACTGCTCTACTTCTCTCTCTCTCTCTCTTCCTCTCGCTTGCTCTCTGTAGCCTAGCATAGACATATAACGCATATATATATATATATATATATATATATATAGTGCCGACACTGAGTTTGTCGTTCGTGAAGTTTAAGAGAGATTGTGTATGTAAATACGTATTGAGGGCCTATCGAGTAAAGCCGCAGCTCACTATTTGTTTCTCGCTGTTGTTGGCTTGAATGCTTAGCTGCAGAGGTAATTCGTCCGGATATATTTGAACAGACGATGCCCGGGTGCAGCATTCGCACAATGACTGCGTGAGGTATCTCGAATGCAGACGATGCAAATCGAGTGAACGAAACGGCTAGATAGATAGAAGATGAAGAAGAAGGAGAAAAAGAACGCGTCAAAGCAACTCTCTGCTGGAGACTCTCGGCTGTTTCTCTCAGGCAAAACAAACTATTGTTAGTATAGTATTATTTCACTAAAACATGGAATGTTAATAATAATAATAATAATAATAATAAAGGTACTGTTATTATGAGTATTATCATTTTATTATTTTTTTATTATTATTTGGCTACTTTTGCAAAACAGCGCCGATAATGGTGATCATAATATTAACAGCAATAAAGACCATGTTTACAAACGCAACAACTTACAGCTATAGTAACAGCGGGAACAAGCACAATACTTGTAACAACTTTAAGAAAACACAATTACAATGCCAAAAACGAGGCAGGCAAGCCATAACAACAGCGACTACTACAGCAACAATATATATACATATTTTTGTTTGGCCTATTTCAAAGACCTACGTGTACAGGGCTTTAGTTTATATACTGCCTCAAAAAGCGCAAACTAATAGATATCAAGAATAATCGTATACCCTATTATATTAGTATTATGAGAAATAGTCGCATTCTATGCTGTAAGTATACGTTTGACGAAACAGTGGCTGAACCCATTCTGATGCCCCACGACATGGTACGGTAACTTAAGTCATGCGGAAGATAATTTGCTTGGCTGGCGACAGCGGGAAAATTAAACGCCCACAGGGATTATTCAGCTCAATTCCTTCAGCGCACGGGGCGCTCAACTGGAAAAGCAATTGAGAACCTTTTAGCCAGAGTAAATAGTGCGAGCAGTAAAATGTCAGCTACAGAGTCACATTGACGCCTACCATGAATCCCGATTAGAGCATCGTTAAGCAATGCGCTTCAATGATGCGATCACATCGTAATGTCGTTATCCATTATTGAAAAGCAGCGCTTGAAAAGTGGTGCTAGCAGCGTTTACCGACCGTCAACAGTCTCCCAACTTGAATTTGATGACGTTGCTAATATATTTGCAGCGACGCTAAAACTAGCTAGCTTTTCGACGTAAGGGACGTGGAGGTAATTTCAAATTTGTGGACAAATAATCCTGGAACTTTTAGGCTGGTGGTGGGCGACATGCAAGCAGGGCTTCCTGTCACACAGTTAGGCTGGCGAGATTATAAGCGACCTCTAGGACGATCGAAATATCATTATGTAGGTGTGGTGCTTGCATTTCTACATGAACAACCAACGATTTAAACGTTTCCACAACGTCACACTTGCGCGTTTGATGAACAATTATAGAGTCGCAGGATTCAGACAAAACATTACAAAATACATTTTATACATTTACATTTTTATAAAGAAACAAGCACAACGACATTTGTGGCTTCTGTAAAAATGGAAAGTAGGAAAACCATAATAATAATCTAATTTATACTAATTACTCTTGTTTAATATTGTATTAGTAGATTATAATATTTGTTTATTATGATATTGATAGCCATAGTAGCGCCGCAAAGGATTATGATAGTAAATTGTCGTCACTCTTGTCATCATCCTCGTAGGCAGCAACGATGAAAAAGCAACATCAACAGAAACAATATCTCATAGCCTGGATTTGTACCAAAAACGGCAATCACTAAAAATGGTGGACCGTGGCTGCGACTGCTTGTAGACGTTGAACCACCACAGCAGCAATACAAACGTTCCGAATTTCCATGCACACATGTCTAATCGATAATTAATATGTATGACAAGTGCGTAAATTATAGCTAACTGCTACTAATACGTTGTAAATTGTG
>QVRM01003427.1:0-86190 GCA_003439945.1 Dermanyssus gallinae
AGAGATAAGTGCCTTCCGTACTGTTTCATTTATATGCGCTGTAAACGTCGTTCCTGTGTGATGAACCCGAAGGCCAAAATACTGGAAAGAGTTACACAGACTCAATAGTTGGCCGCGCAACGTATAACGTCTCTGGCAGCCAATCGACCTCCACGCCTGAATTTCATGGCTTTGGTTTTCCTAATATTTATCTCAAATCCACAACACGATGCTCACCGTCTACCAACCCTCAGATCTCAAAGGCCCTCATTAGAGAACTTGCTAGTACACTCAGAAGAGAGCCACACACTCCTGCTCGTTAGAAATTCAACCAGCTGATGACGAAGGATTTGTCAAGGGCTTGACGCTGTCAATAAAGACTGCGTTTAACCTCCGAATTGAGCAACAGCTTGCTCGATTTCTGACTGAAAAAACGTGGATGCATCACAAGTTCCTTGGCTTCTCCTAAAGCCGAAGTGCTCCGGGGGAAGGGTTCTTCGCCACGTAGTGAATCTGTCCAATAACCAACTTGCAAATCAGTAAGCGTAATCACAAGCGATAAAATGAGTCAATAAACTCCGCAAGCTAAACTAACTAATATTGCTGTATTCTTCTGGAAGCAACGCCTGCAACTTACTACCACAGCTAAATCCGGACTAAACGTCATCGCCCGTTTCGCAATTTATGTCTAAAGAAAAACAGATATTTCGGTAATTTTTTATACGTGCCGTTAGGTACATCCTGAGGAACATTTATTCAATGTAGCCACCACCAGCAGCAATTACACTTTCAATTCTGGCGCGAAAGCCCGCAGGCCTTCTTCAAAGTTAGCGGGTTGAGATCTTGAACGATTTGACAATGGCTCTGCGTAGCGCTTCTGTGTTTGCATGTCGAAACTTGTTAGACTTTCTCAACAACGCCCCATACATAGAAGTCCAGGGGATTTAAGTTTGGACTGCTAGGGAGCCACGTCGTCTTGTCCCGAACGTTGTCATGTTGCCCCGTAGCCAATCCTGGACGAGATTACTGGTGTGGGCGGGAGCGCCCGTCTTGTTGAAGGACATATTGTCTTCCATTGGACACTCTATCAATCCATGGTTTTACCACGCTTCGCAGAACACGTAAATACACATCCTTTGTTACGGTTTCGTGTCTGTTAAAAAAGTGTGGGGGCATCACGTCTCCTTCATTCGACACAACACTTAGGACGTGCCACACTGGCAGGATGTTTGGTTCTATGCACGATTGGTACATCCTCAGGGTTCTTTGCGGCCACCGGTCATTTTTCGGGTTATGTTTTTGGTCAATGATGAAGATTTTTTCGTCGGAGAAGAATCGAAGATGTCCCGCCATTTCGTGTCTCAAACACGTGAGGATGAGATGGCAGCAAGTCATCCTCTTATTTTTCGCGGCCTGAGACAACATCTGTCTGACTTTAAACGTGTAAGACTTGTTAGCGCAGTTCTTCGTTGATAATCCGACGCATAGAACAATCACCGATATTGAATTTGATCGCTAAACGGCGCATCGATAGACTTGGATCCTTAAAAACGCAGTTTTGCACCATTTTGATCACTTTTGGCGTCCTCAATTCCCGTCGGCGGTTGTGAATCTTCCTTCCAGGTGTTGCACTACCTAGCCCTGTCTCTTCTGCATCTCTGTAGCGTCGGACAATGTCGTAGACCGTTGCTCTTTTAAATCCAGTGATGTTGACGATTTCGGCTGGCCGATGTCCGGCACAAAGCATTGGATAACGGTTGTTTCTTCGGTCATATTCTGGACCCAGGTTGCGGCGGCCGTCCATGATGACAATGCGTTTCTGTTCTATTGTGAGTGGGCTGTCTGCTAACGCAAACCGATCTGAATTAACGCCTTCCGTCTATGCTGGGTAGCCCGCCAAAATGTGTCTGGATTTAGCTGAGCCACCCTGTATATATATACTATATATATATACGCTGCGGGTTCCTGTCTTCCATGTATGTTTTTATATTAAATAAATATATACGTGCAAGACAGGATGCAGGACAGCAGTAGATTATATATATATATATATATATATATATATATATATATATATATGCGCCTGTAGTATAAGGGTAGTACTATTTGTATTATTCCCAAAAGCTTATAAATATATGTCCTTATTAAAAAATAGGTTATATCTATGTATGTGATAATCTATTTTGTCCACTCCCTAATGAAGCTTTGCCAACAAGATTTTTCAATTGAAGCAGTATCAGCATGTATATATATATATATATATATATATATATATATATATGCTGCGTTTTTTATCTTGCTATGTTCTCATATGTAGATAAATGTTTGTCCATTACACAGAACATTTCTCCCGCAGGGACATTCTCGTATCACAGCGCTAGTCGGCGGAGTCCAACGGCGTTCCACGAATGAACTGAATGAATGAGTATTGCATTATCTGTTGACTGATACCACTGTTCGATTATATATATATATATATATATCTGTTGATTTATTAAGTTGCTTATATACGACTGTAGATTTCTAAAGTTGTATATATATTTTTGTCGAAAACATAATAGGTAGTAAATCGATACTTTCACACGCGTACATCTTTCTATTCGTACTCATTCCTGCCTTCGAGAACGCCATACCACCACGCAAGGCTCATGGTAAAACTTTAGCACAATTCTATGATTATCAAGTTATTACCGTTAACAGATCGCTAATTAGCTGGACTAATTTGCCCAGCTAGCCTGGGTCCGTGATGAAATCACGGATACAGTGCGATGACATCCATACGGTACACGTGGCATGATGTGACGACACATCTGACCTGTATGGCTTGTGCGGAAAAGCGGGCGATGACAATCATAATGTGTTGTTGTTGTTGTTAGTAGTAGTGTTGTTGTTGTTGATGATCATAATGATAATGATGATGACAACGACGATTTAGCTTATGACAAGGACATCGACATCAGATGGGCGGGACCCAACGGCCAGCGGTACGTGCCTCCCGCTTTACCTCGCAGACGCTCACGTCTTTATAGCCAGCAGTTGTTCTGGCACTGCTGATGCTGCTGCTACTGTTTCCGCTGCTGGTAGCCATGAACACGTTTTTTCGGTGTTTTTTGGCGGACCAACACAACAAGCGTACAAGCGTACATGATGTGTTCCGTGCCGCCACTCCTACTACAGAGGACTAGTATTGCGTGGCACCACCACGCTTACTAGTGTAGCGCACCACAACGACAGGTTCTGTCGCAGGAAACGCGCAGGGCTATATGTCTCCCTTCGCGCCGCGGACGACCGCCGGTCCAGTACCCGCAGGTACCTCGAGGATCTACAGGAACAACCTCACTTCGTTGAACAAGTCGGGACCGGCTTTAGTAACGCCGGGCAGCAGAAACGGGAAACGACGCGCCACCGGGCTGCCAATCCTCCGGTTCGCTTGGGCCGGGCCGGGCCCGGGTTCTGCAATCGAGTTCAAGAGCTCGATGGCGCATCTCACATATGTCATATGTGTGGCCTTCCCACGATCTATCCGCCCTCATCAGCACCGCAATCACTCTACTTCAACTTGTAGTTCGTATACTCCACAGAGGTACAAGCAGGTCCGTTGTGGCACAAGCAGGTCGGTATTTTGGTGGAGAATAGCCCGCTTTTGGTTCTGCTGCAATGCCATGGCTGAGGTAGTGGCGGCCGTCACGGTATTATAGTATATAGAGCTCTGACGACGATGACGGACACTAGGTGACCACAGACCTTTGCGACCGAATCAGACGTCCCGATGATGGGATCCACTTGGTTGAAAGGCGCAAGAAGAAAAAGGGCCGCTCAAAATTATGGGTGGACGATGGACATTTATAGATGGTCGCCCGTGGCCCATGGTCGGCGAGGACAACTCTGGGCGAAGAGGTAAGGGAAAATAACCTGAGGCGCACCTGCACCAGTCATCCGGACAAGTCGGGTTTACAAACTGAACGCGACCGCTCAGTCCAGACTCGACACGACTCGACACCGATAAGGTGAATAATGGCTTCGTCGTCAACCACCAGCAGTTGCGGCAGCAGCAGCAACAACAACAACGGCACCAGCAGCTCGAAGCTACACCCTCTATGCGATAAGAGGGATATGAGCCGCTGAGTCACTTATTGTTGCCGTTGCTGCTGTCGTTGTTGCTGTTGTTGGTGTGGTGGTTGTTGTTGTTCTTATTGCTGTTTCTGCTGCTGCTGCTGCTGCTGCTATAGTTGTTGTTAAGTCGGGTCGAACAAGCGGTTTAGGCGGATTGTTGTCGTTCAGCTTTGTCGTTGTCGTGATTGTTGTTGTTGTTGTTGTTGTTGTTGTTGTTGTTGTTGTGGTAGTTGTTGTTGTTGTTGTTGTTGTTGTTCTTGTTGTTGTTGTTGCTGTTGTCGTCGATGGTGTTATTTTGGTCATTGGTGTTGCTGTTATTGTTGGTATTGCCGCCTCGCGTCACTCTCGCGTCTGTCGCCAGACAGGGCGTAACACACAATTCCGTGAGGCAATAATCAGCTAGCTGCCTGCATGATTACTCTATGAGCGAAGCATAGCCGGGACATTGTACGATACACAAATTAGCCCCTTCCCCCAGCACCCCCTCCTACTCATTTTCCCAGCACCCACCCACCCCCACCCCCCCGCACCGTCCACAGCCAGCAACCCCCACACGCATGATGGTGGCCGCGAGGCAGAGAGGCGGCCCAGCGTGGGGAGACGCGATATATAGATATATGTACAGATACGCACGTCCGCGTTCGCAACCCACCCAGTCTGTGGCTCGAAGAATAGAACCGGACTCAAGCGCCTACCTAGTCGCTAGTGGTACAGCTTCAGCTGGTGCTCAGCTGCTGCTGCTGTTGAGAGCAGAATAGTAAGTTAGTTAGTGAATGAATGAATGAGAAGAGACGAGCAAAAGACACCAGCCGGTAGCAGAAGAGACGGGAAATTGCCCCTTTGTCGTCGCTTCTCGCCCGATGGTGGCTTCCTCGATGGGGTAGCCACAGAGTTATCATAATTAGGCGCGCCGATGGTAAAGCTCGACGCATACACATGTGCAAAAGGCCGTGCCAGAGGGGGGGCATCGAGCCCACAATATTCTCTGCCCTGTTCGACCTCGAACCGTATGCTGCTGCTGCTTGCCCAGCTCAATGACACCGACCACCCCGTGCGCGGGTTATATAATCGGGCTGCTTTTATCATTATCCTTCTATTAGACTTAAATGCCGTTATTACATTCTTCTATTACTGTCAACTACAACTACGCGACAGGCACAGCCTGTCATGTCATGCCTAGTTATGTTGTAGTTTTAATCCTTTTATGGTACCATACAAAATCAGCAAGCATGACAACAGTACGACTAGCAAAGCTATAGGACATTACGAATATAGGTTGATAAGTTACCTACTTTTGCGTAGAAGCCTTCGCTTCTACTAAATTGGGCTAGTGCAAACTGTACTTCTTTGATCAAGTAAAGTTTTCGAGCTGACCCTCAGCCATGATTTAACGTCCGCGGAACTGTTCTTCACACTGCTTCACAGACGGACCCCCACAAATACAAATGTGCAACGGTAGGGCTCGAACCCGCGCACCTATATGTCTCCTCCGGTTGCGAGGCGCAGGCTTGAGCCACCACGCCGCCGGGCTCGACTCTTTGATCAAGTGTGTTGTTATTGTTTATTAACTCTGTAGTATTACTATCGATTCGTGGTGTTTACATTGAATGTTGCTGTTATTGAGTTTATTCGAAAGTATTTCCCTTACTCACTTCATTTGAAACAGGCAAGACAAGATGTACCATATGCAAAGAATAAATCATTATTCGTCCAGTCGCTATATATATATATATAAATATATATATATATAGAAAATATTGTGATGATTTGTTAATCATTTACAATACGTTTGCACACTCAGCAGTGCTCGCCTTAATAAAAATGGTGGTAAAAAGGTGTCACGTGAAGTTAAGAATCTGTTGTCCGTGTCCTTGCTTGATGGTAGGCCCCGCTCTTATAGACCCGGTGCGAGCGGTATATCCTCAAGGTTCCTTGCAAACTTAAAACGGTGAGGTGTATAGGATTCCTCTTCGTGACGCCGAGCCCCAAGAGCGTCCTCGCAGATTCGGAGTCCTATACACCACTCATAGAGATAGTGATAGATCCGAATCTGCGAGGTTTTTGCGGGTCGATGAGCGCAGCTCTTAGGAACTCGTCGTCATATTTGGTGATCTTGTCCTGCCACGCTTTTGCCAGGTCCCGGTTCGGGCCGCAAACCTCGGCATCTAAAACCCAGACCTCGGTAGGTGTTGTTATTACGAGGTCGGGCTTTAGACCCGGTGCGCCCGGTCGACGGAATACTCGCTCATGAACCAGCTCATGACCCCTTTCGCGGAGAAGAGCGCCACGCGATTACAGACGTCGTCATGTCTCTTTATGGTTTGTTTGTGTGATGTATCGCACATCTGAGCGACATGAGCCAACGTCTCAGGCGCATGACACCCGTGCCTACAACGTTTGTTGTAGCCCGGGCGTCCCCTGGCCAATCTAGCACGCGTTGGTAGTGCGTTGATCCTGAGCTTTAGTAGGTTTAAATACTCCTTACCAGATAGGGCATACCCTTAATCCAGTAATGTACAAAGGGCATTTCGTGTTTTTTTTTAAAATGTGCCCCATCGAACGTGTTGTGTAGTTGTTGAGACCAGTAATCGGTCTCTTGTGTAGCGGTCTCGATGGAGGTTCCCAAGCGGCCACCAATATATATATATATATATATATATATTACGTAACTTCAACATCCGTGGACGGCAAATTTTTTTTTTATTGCTAATCATTAAGAAAGGGAGCGAAAGGGACACAGAGGAAGTGAGAGAGGGAGGTGCAAAAAAATCGGCCGCAAGCAGACGAATTGAGAGCTTTTCGACTGTCCAGGGAAGGAACAATACGTAGATGGAGCGGTTGGTTGACTGAGTTTAGCTGGTCACTGTGCTTTCTAAGCAACATGATTAAGTGAATGTGAATAATGAAGCTGGCACCCCCACTCTTGGCCGTCTTGGTGCAGGGTTTAGCGGCAAGGCTCGTGCATGGCGGGGGGCGGCGAGCGGGGGCGGGGGGGGGGGCACATAATTACAAATTACGCGCGGTGACGCGCGCTGTTGTTTTTGTCGTTTTGTTGTCAAAGTTTCTGGTGTTGAACGCGTTATTATGATCAATTGTTATTGCTTATATCTCTTCCCTCGTGCTGCTGCTGTTGTTGTAGTTGTTGTTGTTGCTGTTGTTGTTTTCGTCGTCGTCGCGGCCGTTGTTATCTAGCCAACGCTTTATGCTTTGCTGTCATGTGATGGCATTTCTGCGTGTGTAACTCAAGTTTCATCAGCCCAACAGCAGCAGCAGCAGAAGGAGTAGCAGGGTTGGTAGTAACTTTACCAAGAGCCGGATTGGCAGCAAGCTGAAAAACTGCTCTTTGTTTTCTAACTGCTCGCGGATAATGGTTTTACTTATCTCTCTTTCTCCCCCCTCTTGCTCTCTCTCTCTCTCTCTCTCTATACATATATATATATATTATATATATTATAGTAAGATGTATATATTATATATATACATCATACTATATGTGCATGTGTGTTTGTCTGTTTGCGAATAAGATCGCCATTTATAAAGCATTATGCGGAAATTACGCAGGCTCAATGTGCGGCGGCGGCGACAACTACACAAATGTTTACCTGCTTGCTGGGCGTCGTTCGTCGTAATGACCAGTGACGCTATTAGAAGTAGTCGTCGTCGTCGTAGTAGTAGTAGTAGTAGTAGCAGTGGCATTCGTCTATGTGGTGGTCGTCATGGTTAATAATGGTGACGGGTTTTCGCTGCCAAGCGCTTTATAGCACCAGCGATAGCAGCGATCCTTCGGGAACGGCGGCGGCGCGTTGAACAATACACTTAAGGCACAGACAGACAAACAGAGATGGAACCAGAACGGGAGACGGGACGAGCTGACGGATGGGGGTGCTGAGCGGAGGGGGAAGGAGGAAGAAGGGGGTATGAGGTAGGGGAAACATAACCCCACGCGTTTTCCTTTCGTCCACGACGTGAGTGTTGTCGCAGGCAGGGTGCCCGGCGAACTACGTTCGTGTCATGTCGGCGTCTGCACGTTGCTGACGCGCCACCCGCAGACCGACCCACTCACTCACGCGATAACGAAATTTTCCCGCACGATTCAATTTTTACTATGGGCAACTTAGCGCACTCCGTGGCGGCGCAACATTGCCGAGGGCACGCATTTATTAGCAGTCATGACGGCGAGTCATGCCTCGTCTTCTTACCTCCTTGCCGCTGGGGTGTGTAACGTGGGGGGGGGGGGGGGCAACCCACACACAAATAGAAAACAACTCTCTAAAATTACAGTAGAGCATACTCATGGCGGACGATAACGACAACACAAGCAGTAATAGCCACAACAACAACGACAACAGCAACATCAACAACAACTGCTGCAGCAACAGCAGCAGCAGCGACAACAACAACAACGCATAAATAGACAAATTAAGATAATTTATGACGTGTTAAATTATTACCACTCACAAAAATGAGGACGACATTCATTTATAGCTTACTAAGCATTTGAGCAATTACGACCATCATTTAGACGGCGTTTAATTGAGCCAGCTTCCTTTTCGCCAATATAATGACTGTATGAATCTGCCAAAGGCAGTAGTCATATATATATATATATATATATATATATATATATATATAAAAATTGTAGTTGTTGCATTATATAAGGTGTTCTGTCGCTTTTCCTTCTTGCCTTTTTTCTCTTGTCTTGATTTCGTCGTCACTTTTTACGTTCACTTGCCCTTTGCTTCAACATTACCAGTTTTTGTTCTTGTTGTTGTTATCATTCCTATTGTCGCTTGTCGTTTCTGCATTGTTTGATATCTGCCTACGTTGGTAGGTGATTTGCTATGACTTTCTTCGCTTATTGCCGTTGCTATTCTTGGAGTTTTTCTTGCTTACACTTTTGGCTACGTGCTTGCTTTTGTGATAGCTGTTACTGGTGGTGATGTTGCCTCTGATGCTTCTGTCACTAGCGTAATAATTACAAAATATCTGATTTCCACCTTCAAGCAAACGGCAGCCGACGGTTGCCAACGACACGCCGCGGTGCGCTTACTGGTCTCACTTTAGCTGTGACTGCCTGGCCCTTGGGACAACAACGACAACCATCCCATACAGCATACCTTACCGGAATCATAAAAGCTAAAAACAACAACAACAGCAGCAGCAGCAACAACAACGACAGCAACAACAGCAACAACGACAGCAACAACAACAACAACAACAGCAACAACAACAACAACAACAACAACAACAACAACAAAAACAACAACAACAACAACAGCAACAGCAACAACAACAACAAACACTGCGACGACAATAAGCGTTTTGTACACTATCCGATTTGTGCCGATGGCCAGTACATGCAGTCAGCCGATGGTCGCGCGACACCCGGTGGCCCATCATAATGGAACAACTTCACCGCCATCAGTAAAACCAGCATCGATTCAAACAGCAAACTGCTACAGCAGCAGCAGCAGCAACAACGACAACATGAGGTAACATTGCGAGAATGAGCAGTTCATCATTTGACTACGGCTCCAAGGGCTTCAAGGCGCCAGCTGACGTCGGTGTTATGATGCCTGTGGGCACGGCGTCACGTAATCGCTGCCATGCAATTAAATTAATTTCTTTATCATCACGGCAATTATTGCGTTGTTGTTGTTCTCGGTGTTGTTGTTGTTGCTGTTTTTGCTGCCGCTGCTGCTGCAAGAGCCGCTCAGGTTGATGTAAGGATGATGTTGCTGCAATTCTGGTAGTACTACGAACTGTTGTTCTTTTTGTTACGATTTTTGTTGCTAATGTTATTGTTGTTACGTGTGCTGCTGTGGTGACGTTGAGCATACGTGTAAGTGCGTTTATGGAGGTTCTCTTCTTGTTTTTGTATACTAAGGTACCCATACTAGAAAGTCATCGCGCGGCAAAATACCGTCTGAAAAAACATAATGTAATCTCAGTTGCGTTGCCTAGCAACCAGCAGAGTATATATATATATATATATATATATATCGGTTTATTTTTGTACAATTTAATTTTACAATTTGAATGCATTCCATTCTCGCTAAAAAGTATAATAGAGTTTGGTGTACAGGTTGTTTTTAAGCACGCTCTAGTTAAAAACAAATACACACAACGTAGTCACCATTAATGAAAATTTGACTTTGAATATTAATATATATATATATATATATATATATATATATATTATAAGTAGGTAAGTTGAAATATCTTTTCCTGGCTCGAAACCAAAGGAGTCTCCGATATTCTTTGTTTGCCCTTGTATCGATTTTGTAACTGACAACTGCATAAACATAAGCACCTCTGTTATTAACCTTAAGCAAAATACAAGCAGAAATCAAAATAAAATAAGTAGATGCGGAAGTAAAAACGAAGAAAAGCGAAACGAGAGAGATAATATATGGGAAAATACACAGATGAATATATATTTAGGGGTAGTTCAGTAAGGAACAAATCAACGAGAGATAAAGACAAGGTAAGAGGCACATCATCGTGACGCGCACGAACCATTGGTACGGTATGTGGCCACCCCAGCCACAGTCGCCGCTCCCTCAGGCCGAGTCTCGTTCTTGGTACACTGAAGACGCCCATGGCCACGAAGGCGGCCGGTACACAGCTTGCTGCGCCGACAAGGCTGACGCAGCTCCACCTAGTCCTTTCCTGTATGTCCTACCTAGGTGGGGGGTAGTTCCCGATCGGGGGTCCAAGAGGGGCGCCGTCCTGGTCGTGTATTCCGATGTACACTGCCATACGAATGATGGACGAATGCCGATCCGGGCAGTATTCGTCATGAACACTCGGCAACGGATCTATCTTACTCTCTCTCTCTATTGCTTATCTAGTCGATTTGAATGGCCGATTTACTATCTTCGCCTCTACGGATGGGTACCGCCCCGGGCCACTTCTTGCATCCTTATTCCTGCTCCCTTCCTGTCCGTCCTTGCTGCCTGTGCATTTTGCTCTTCGCGTTCGCCTTTATCGTCGTCCCAGCTGTCAGGGAATCAGGCCACCCAGGATCGTCGATCGAACGCCTATGGCACGTCGCCAATGGTCGAAATCGGGTAGTAGCGTGATGGAATAATGGCTACTGCTAACGGTGTGTTCGAGTTCGAGTGTGAGCGGCACCTGGTTTTGTTTGGTTTGTGAGACAAAAGAAGCCTCCTCAGCTTGTGCGAATAGGAATAGTCATAGCAGCAGATGCATTGCAGCCAGCCACAGCAGTAGACGTGTCATCATTGTAGACTGTAGTGACTGTACTCATGGGTGGAGAGTGCCATATGTATGTATATATGTATGTATATATATATATATATATATATATATATATATATATAAGGAGAGAGATACAGCGATAGGGAGGGAAACCCATAGGTAAATGCAGCATAGATTGATACGTCGATGTTGCTGCTACTGGTTCTAATATTGTTGTCGTTGCTACGGCTGTCTCTAATAGCTGGCGCTGTACGAGGGGCCGCAGAGGGCGTGCTCTGCCGCCAATGATCGAGGCATGCTTCGATGGCTCGCATGCTGGCGCTCATTACGTTGGCTGGCTTCGCTTAAATGCCGCTGTTACCGCTGCTGCTGCTGTTGTTGCTGTTGGTGGTGCTGCTGCTTCATAAGGACATTCTTCGGCAAAAGATTCAGCTGTACCAGCGTTACGAGTCTGGTGCTGAGGTAGTCCGGCTGTTTACTCACATAGTCCCCGCGTCACTGGGTGGCGCCGCCCAAATTCTCGAAGTTCTGATTATTATTACTCTTATTCCGCCGCCAAGAAGCGTCACAATACAATTGTGAGCTACCAGCGCGTCGATCATAAGTTCTGTAGCACTGCAAATTCAAACTCCCTGGTGCCCACTGCGACGGCATATAGCCACTAGCGACACCTATAGAAACGGATATTTTCTTGGGCCTACGGCAATCCTCTGTACCATCTGTGCTAAGTTCCTCAGGGGCAAAATCTCGTGGTCATTCTGCCTAGTGTTTCGATGGCGGCTAGCGGCAAATTGGGAACACCGCTGTAGACAGTTATGTCGCAGCCTTTACAGGCCAACAACAACTCCGGGTCTTGAATACGCGATCTTACAGACGGTAGTTCCCTGCGTCACTGCGGCCTCGGCTTTTTGGCGGTCAATTCAGCTGCTGAACAGTATTTGGCAGGTACTGACAGGCAGGTGGTGCTGGTGTTTCCAAGGCAGTACGAATTGTGTTTTCCAAGGCAGAAATAAGCTGTAAAATTTGTCCAGAAAGCTCCAGGAACTGCACTCTGTTCGACACAGTTCAACTTCACTATGTGTGCGCGGGAGGACTACCAATAAAACCTCAATTTTGCGGAGCGCAACAAAACACGTCAACATCGTCGCTGTGAATAGCTGTTCTGTTTAGTCATATAACCCTTCGGATGAGTGTCGCTGCACATTTTGCGGCCTTCTCTGCACCAAACATCATCGCGAAACATGTCGGTCAGCGCCAGCTATCTGGGCATAACTGGGTTAGGTCGATGACGTTTCCCGGAGATGCATATACAACATACTCTATATATGTCCAAGATTAACGGAAACGAATAGCGTTTTCGAGACCCGATGAATACGTGCAATGTAATGTAATTAACAATATCGAAAGATGTAATAATGAATATTTCCATTCAGGCTATTCACCAGATCGAGGCGCCGACCAGGTGATCAACCGCCAATACGCCTATGGCGCGTTCTGCGTTGACGTGTCTATCCAACGTATGGCTAGCTTAGGATCTCACGAGTAGACAGGCGTACAGTAACATGTCGATCCGCGGTTGGCTCGGCTAGTTTTTGTCTCGTAAAACCAGCTGCAGTGACACCGAGGTTTTTAACACAATAATTAGTTGTTCAGTACTAAGAATTTTCTAGTGTAACAGCAATTACCCGTTAAAAAGTGTCTTCATTTTTCCTTCGATAAGTTGAGTGAGTGAGTGGGTTTCCTTTAATGATCTTAAGCAGTAAATAGCCATGCGCGATTTGCTACCGGTACTTCGACGTAAACGATGCTGATATTCTACCAACTACATACAGGATAGCCTTTTCCCTCGCTAAGGCTAGAAACGAAGTGATGGCGCCCCTGATCAATTAATGCCTCAGACCTCACATGGCCGAGGTTGTCAAAGCCGCGTCTCGAATGTGTCATAATGCGGTCCTTCATTATACAGGATTATACTGTGTACTTAAAGCTGTATCAGATGCCATTCTATAAAAGAGATGTTGACTTTTTGCAGAGCGTGCAGGAAAACTTTGTGAATCGACTTGCTCGTCGGTGCTGTCTACCACACGAACGTAGATACATTGCCTAGTGTTAGCGAATACCAATCCCATGCCGATTACCGCCTGTTTAAACAGCTAGCATGTCAGAATCTTATTACTAGGTGTTTTGTTCTAAGACCAAATAATCTCCGGAGCGGCGTCTCCATCCACCCCCACGAGGCTGCTCGTGAGGACGTTGAGAACAACTCATTTGCCTGGAGGATTGCACGTCGTTCACAGATTCGAAACGACTTTGCTTCTATTGTAATACCCCTTTTTCAATAAAGATGATATGATATGCATACGCAGGCTAGATGGGTTCGATTTAACTCTTTTATTTGACGAACCGTAGAGAAGTGGTCGCCACTGCCTTTAGGATCAGAATCGCATCTGGGTCAAGGCTGAAAGCTCTCAAGATCAGGATTAAAAACATGTTGCTCTTTAGGCGTATGTCGTACTCGAGTTGACCGCCGAAGTTGCAGGTAGCTAAGCCAAATTTGCTTGGTAGGGTGCTAACTGTTGGAGTTTACCATGCTTGGTTTGTCGTCTAAGTTATAGTCTAAAATTGCAAACATTTTCAAACTATCTTGGGAGACGCTTTAGATTAGGGTTACAGAGTCATCTTCAAAATGGCGACGCAACTCGCAGCAGCTCTAGCATTTCCAGATTCGAGTAATGTCTTATTTACGACCCGAATAACAAGGCTTATAGCGACAGATCTCAAACTACTGTTCGATTCAAAGATGTCTGCTTGATCCGCAAACCACCGCTTCTCCCATGAGGATTTGTCTGGCGTATACTGCAGGCATACACGCGCTTGTGATGCGGAACCAATAAACATATAGAGGATCTTCCAGATTTTTTCCAACAAATTTTGGACCCTAGTACAACTCGGCAAAAAAAAATCATTTGTTTAATGGAACAAGGGGTAAAATTGTTATCAAAGAAATAAAAGAATTGCATTTCTTGGAGATCATCTTTAATACAATATTTGTTCGCATTAAGCTAAAGTAGAATGCAATTTAGCAGATGCAAAATTTTCATCCAAACACGCAAGTGTGATTGGTTTGTCAATAAAATGATTGGGGGTCCCGCAATCGCAGATCGAAGTTCGTTGGACGAATCCTGGAAGACCCTATATATATATATATATATATATATATATATATACATAAATATGTCGTTTGAATCGCGCGCGTGAAACGCTGCTTAAGCTAATTGGGTCATTAATGATAAAAATACGACACTAGCGCCACTAGTAGCAGATGTGGAAAATCTCATATAGCGAATGACGCTAAATGCAGCAGTAGCGTGTGGTCGCTTGGAGGGCGGATTGCAGTGAATTGTAATCAATGATTGTAGTGACTAATAAAGCACACAGAGTTAACACTGACCAAATAGGTCAGAATTTCGACCATTTAAGTTCACCACCGACCATGCAGGTTTTATAGTAGAGCCAAGAACGATACAGCGGTCTTTTTCATTACTATTATTGTGTTATGCCGCTGACAATTAAGGCCGAATTTTAGGCCCTAACTGTGTAACTCTGCGCACCAGGTCGAGCTGCAGCAGCAGTAGCAGTAGAGTGAATTTCCGACATTGTCAATACAGGAATAACGATGCACTGCAACAGGCTAACCCGGAATCTGCAGCTACAGCAATCTACGGCGTACAAGATACGTAGAAGGAGGTATCGATGGTGTCGTCCTCAGCTCGGACGTACGAAGACCTGAGCGAATTACGACGAAGACGTACAGTACTTGAAGGCAAAGCTATAGGCGCGTAAACATTTAGCGCGTCTGGGTCAGCAGCACAAAGGCTGGAGGAAAAATAAAGGAAACGACAAGAAAGGAGAGGTTGTATTTAGTACTCTGTTGAGCTGTCCGGCAATGACTAGCGAGGACCCAGGCGACGGAGACGCGTGGAGCTGGGTGGCAAGCCCGCTAAAGCAACGCATCTGCGGGGCTCTACTTTTCGTTATACCGCTGTGTGTGTTGTATGCTATTGAGCCTAGCGTTCCGGTGGAGCTGGCAGAGGAGATTCTCGAGCTTGAGGACCCGCCCACAACGATGCCACTCAACATTGACAAGTTACAGGATAAGAAACGCGTATGTACAGCAAAAGAGTGTTTGCTCTCTCTATACTTCTGTTTGCTTGTAGTTCTAGATTGCCAACCCATTGATTCCTAACGGTTATTCCCTGACGGTTAAGGAGATACAAAATGAATGAAGTAAAAGTAGTTTTTTTTTTTATTTATTATAACTTTAACCAAGATATGCAAGCCTTAAGAAAGATCGCGTCGATTGCGCGACCCTTGAAGCCAGGGTCACCGGCTACTGACGGATTCGTGCTTAAGTATACACAACCGAAGCAACGCCAGGCAGGGTACTTACGGTGCGTCTTCTGGAAAGAAGATCTTTACTCAGTGTTGTATTATTTTATAACCCTAAACTACCTTGCTTCAAGGTAGGCGTCAATCAGTACCACGATTCCGTCATCTTTTTCCAACTTTTTTTAAGTTTTGGACAGAATATAATATATATGGTAATTTCATCATCATATAAAGGTTAAAACACTCAAAAAAACATAGATTGCAATTCCAAAAAATTATGACTTTGTTTAGCTTTGTGTGAGCATCTTGATTTTCCGAAATTAATTTCTAGCTATCCGTCGCTTTCTTACGACTCAGTTCCTAAACATTGCAATGCGTCGTCTTTCAAAGTTTAGAAGCAAATTATGTCTATCTGTGTGGATAAACATGAATACGACGATATTTAAATCGCACATCCTCTAAACGCCACTGTTAGGGCTAGAAAAAGACTCGTCGGTGCTTTGCGGCAATATATTGTCGTCTTTGACAGACAGTTCCAAACTGGCAATGTCACCTTCAAAAGCCGAAAGTAGGCGCATGTTGGTTCCGTGTCCAAGTTTAGTAGCACACGCGATAAGGTCGATGGGTTAAGCGGACCTACAACAAGAACTTGATGAAGGCCCTCCAGTATTGTCCTATTCATTATAAGAGCCTTCTTACTTGAACTATTAGAAGGGTTACTCCACTGCTAAGAACGAGTTCGAGAAAGATTTCACGTCTTCAAAGTTCTTTCGAACTGGCGCAGTAAAAACCCCATTTCTATTTGGTGCCCGTTTGACCTATTATATGATACCTTTGAAATAGAATGAAGTTAGAAAAGAAAACTAAAAAACACGCAAATAAAGGATGGGAGAAGGCTTGAATACAGAAGGAGAAACCTGCCTTGTTGTATGAGTACCTGGTTACACACCAGGTGAACATATTATTGATTATTTCCATTCTCGCAGTACATTTTGGCAAACGCATTATTTGGCCTCTACGATTGTTTACTGTGACACAGAAGAGGCGGTCATTGAGATCAGCGCTCACAAGCTACAATAGTGCCTGTTGTTATTCTTAAATAAAGTTTGTTATTCTTAAATAAAGTTCGCTTGACAGCGACAAAAGGTTTACAGCATCCGGCTCTAAGTCCCATCTTCTAGGGATTTCGGGACGTTAAATCTTGACTAGGGGCTAGCCCGGGGAATCTTTTCTAAACGCCCTCAATCATGCCTATGTGTTTGCATACGTATGGGCTCCAGAAGAGCAGGCAATATAAAAGTTTGGATAACACAATTGCGTGCTGCAAATGAATATACATATTTGGGTCCGTCATGATGAAACAACAAAACACCATGATCACAGGTATATATGTTGAATTGACGAGATTTCGAAAATGCACGGAAAACGTAAGATCCGTTGACAACATCACACCAAGGTCCCGCGCAAAATTTGCGACCTAGGCAATATTGTCTCATTAAGTCGATAGTCCAGATCGGGAGAACCATGCTTCAAAACGAGACATTTCGGAACGGATAGCTCCATCCCATTGTCACTGCATTATCGGCAGATGTCATCGACAGCAGACTATATCGCAGTATGCGTTGAGGAAGAGTCCAGGGAAGTGTATATTTTCATTTCATCAGCGTACAAAAGGTATATAACGCTGGATAGAATGTAATCATATTTTATGTCTAAGACAAACATTGTAAACAGCAGTGGAGAGACACAGCTCCTCTGTGGGACGCCAGGCGGAGCCAGTCGTGGTTCTTTTCAATATGAGTATATCAGATATATGAGGCTATCCTGACTTCCGTTCATTCAGACATTCTTTTCGTGGGTAGGATAGACCTAGCGGGGCCAGTATTCTTCACGGGTAAATTTATCGGGTATTTGTTCCTCCGGGCCGTTAGAAATCCGTTCGTTTCACGAATAGTGTCCAAAAGCCGAAAAATTATCGCTTTGTAACAGTCTTCGGTGAGGCCTAGTCGCCGGACAAACTTCCAGAACCCGAATCAAATCCAGCGGCGAGCTTCCTCGACTCTTGCTATAGATGGACGCAATTTTGCCTGTACGTTCTACCGCCTTGCGTTGTTTTTAAGAACTTTAGTTGTCATTTGGCATTTAATTCATGGTGATTATCATTTAGTCTACCTATAGCCTATTTCGTATTCTACCAAACTGCGTTGCAGCGTTTCGTATTACTCTTTTGTTGTTATTGGTACTGCTTTTTTTTGGTGGGGTCTGACGTACTAGCAGTGCTTCAGACTGAGGTCTGACTCGAAGCTGGAATATTCGGACGCTATTCTTAGTCGCAACCTGGAACTGATTGTCGACTTCAAGCAGTTTAATAACTTCGAGAGGGCCCATCTGCTGACGGTGTTAATGCTTAACGAAAACAACGACGAGCACTCGCGAATCGTTCTCTACGCTAACGGCTCGCAATTCGTATTGACTCTGCTGGAAAATGGTAATGGATCTCAGTTGTTCCGGACTTGAGTGACGCTTTGTTCTTTTTGCACTAAATGAAAATTTCAGGTCTACTGTGACAACATCTACTATGATTCGCAAGCGTACTTCTGGCAGGCTAAGCCAGCTGCCTAAGGTTAATGAACATTGTACCTTATACACTACTCCACGGTTTAGTAGAATACCGTTCTGCATGTATGCTTTCATATTGCTATTTAACATGTATCCGTTTACATTCGATTCGATACGATTCCACATACATTGTTCAATGTCACTGCAATGTATACGTAATTTAGAGATTTTTGTGACCTATTAAGTGATGAGCCTGTATTTAGGGTGTTAGGCTCAAATAACTTCATTATTGTTCTGCCATGCGTTTCTCTTTTCTATCACCGGTTGCGTCCTTGTGAGGTGTGTACAAGCACGCCTAGTCTAGCAAGTTTCAGTTCGAATACTTTTTCTTGACCAAATTGAACGGCGCAGACTTTGAGAGCATGCACGATGGACATTACCGTTGATTTTGAATGATGTTGATAATAGTGGACGTGCTATACGACTGCTAGTACTGATGTTGATAATAGTGGACGTGCTATACGACTGCTAGTACTGATGTTGATAATAGTGGACGTGCTATAGACTGCTAAACGACTTGACGGTTAAAAGTTGCCTTCAATAAAATGTTGCCTTGGCATAAAGGATCGGCGGGTCAACTAAATTCGAGCTTATTTTAGAGCGCAACTCTGAGCGATGTCTTAGCAACATTTTCCTGTTGGCCACTTTTGCTACATGGTTGCGTATGGTGTGTATCTACGACAGTTGTGCCAGCAAGATACATCGATTTTCGCTACATGAATTGCCGAAAATGTCGATTGGACTGCTCTCCCACAAACATAGGAATTCATAGCTGCAGACATACAAGGTCTCCTCAAAGAGGAAGGAGCTAACCGAAAACAATATGCCGACCTCATGCAAAGTAAATGGCTTGGGTGCACCCATGTCGTTACAGCCTCAGTGTGGCAAGTATCCTAGGAAACAAAAGTTTTATTGTTATCACAAATGTTTGACAAAGACTATTGGATATTTGGGTAGATCACTTCATCGAGAGCCGCTCGATGAGGTGATCTACCTAATTCTCCCGATTGCAAGGAATTATTTCCACACCTTAATGAAGGAAATGCTGTGTTTTAACTGCGTTTTATTTACAATATTTTATGTGTATTACAACATTATAATCGTATAGTTCGTAAGGCTGGAAGCCCGTGCACGCAGCACTGCTTTTTCTTCCTGCAGAGTTAAGACATCGTGACAGTAGAGGTGGCTGAAAACACTCCAGGTTCAACATGAACAGTCTACCTCAGGATGATCGCTTACCTCGAAGAGAATGCAAGGAAGTTTCCCAGTAGTTCTCTTTGCGCTCCCTTAGAACAAGCAGTTCCGGACAGGATTCCGGTAACCGCTGAAAGCATTCTCATAAGAAAGGCTTTGAAGCAAATTCTCATAAATATTTTGGTACGACCGTGGGAATCCGTTACAAAAAGGAGATAAATAAACCTGACTCTACTTCCCTACCTTCCTAGTTGTTGTGAAGTCAGTAAATGCAAAGGTGTTTTAAGAACAGCTACAGGCAAAATCCGCCTAATTTCGAGAGGTACTAGTCTCGATGCCACTGGCAAATTGCTCCACCCAATAAAGGAGAAGATATCTTTGGACATCAAGCTATCTTACAGACCAAGGTCGCCACAATCAGCTACCTAATAAATTGAGCACTAACGACATCCTCAAACAGGTCACTACTGGCGAAGCGCTGGAAATGGCGTTTATCCTTGCTCCCCTAAACGAAACCCGGGCAGGCGACCAATTACTCGACTATATTGCTAAGATGCCCTTTAAGAAAGCTCAAACGGCTTCTACGACAAAGGGGTATCTATTTTGGTTGGACTCGGTGCTAAACAGACATATTGGTCTCGGTACCACGCGTTTGACCATACAGCCAGGGACCGTATCACATCGCAACCAACCCAGCTTTGGTGCTTCGAATGCCGCGGGCAATGGCACTTTGCAAAAGACTGCACTGCTAAAATGAGATGCAACGCTTTCCCATGCTAAAAAAATACACCCTAAGATAGCCAATCCCACCCTCAGCCAGATCGCCGAAAGTAAAAGTACCTGCCACCGCTTGCAATAAGTATGCACCCGCTACATAGCAAGGCACTGGCCAAAACTTTTTTATCTATTGGAAGAGTACAGAGACTCACGTTCAAGCGAATCTTAATCCAAGAGATCAGACACGTAGCCAAACGCCTATGGCCAAGAAAGACATCGGGCACAATGCGGTGCCCCGCAAGCAGCATGCATATTGTGCAAAATCAACTGGTATTTAAACACTTGATGAATAAATGCTCGCTACCGGATACACCCAAGCCTCAGAAAACGGCACAATTGACCCATATACCAAAACCTGGACGCTTTACGTCTGACCATCCTCATAAAGTACAAAACGCGCTTCAACACGCCTTTGTGGGACGCCATAAAGAAGGTTCTTGTAGACAAAGGCGCGTCCCCCTATTTACGACGTATCCTAACGTTCTACCTAACAGAACAAGCATCTACCTACGAAGACGTGGGCTATGGAATCACAGCCGGGGTTCCTCAGGAATCCGTACTGGGACTAACCCTATGAAATATAACCTACGATGAAGTACAAGGCTTTCACATTCACCAAAAATCAATTTCGCCGACTGCACAGACAATTTGGCACTGATCAGGGCCGGCTGTGACGTGGACCTACTCGAAGATACCATCAACGGATTCTTGGCGAATATCCGAAAATAATTTTACACGCTAAGCCCTAAATTGGCTTTACAAAATAATTCCGCGGCCTGAAAAGCTTTCCACAAGATTTAAGCGCACGCCTGGAAGGGCATCCAGTATCATACACGGCCATGGTTAGGCTTGGGCGTGATCCTGGTCAAGGCTCTCACAGGAACACCCCATGTGCATTATGGAATAAAAAATTCTTCCGCGAATACCCAATGCCGTCTCCTGGAATCTGTAGCCGAAATTGTCATGGCTTTATGTTATATGCCGCACCCTTATGGGAGCGCATGATTACCAGTGCTATAACACGCTGCCCCCTCAACAAGATTCGAGGGCCTATGGCGCTCAATATTGCACGGAAAAGTCGCGCAGCGTCCAGAGCAGTCATAGAGGTCCTGCTCTAAAAAGGGACCTCAGAGAAAAATAACTAGCTTCATAATTTCCTTCAATCAACTCCGGACGAAAGTACTACTGAGCAGCAAGATGGATACTCTAAGCACGTGGAACACTCAATGGAAAGCATTACTATTATTTAGCCGGGCCACCTCGGACATTGGAGAAAATCAATATTCCTTGATCTAAATGAATGGTATAGCCTCAAACACGGCTCGCTTGGGCGTTAGTGCCTGCCTTCAGTAACTTATGCCGCATAAAAGCTGGCCTTCTTTATGCCGTATATGTAATTAAGGTGAATCTGACGTGTAAGGTACAATGCTGTGCTTTTTCCAATACTGAGATCCATTGTCTAGGGCCTAAGACTCAGAAGTCCCCTGGCATGTCAAGCCCTTGTAGGGGCGCTCCTCATTGATTACGAATTCTGGCCTAGGGTAAGAAGATTCGTAGAATTTTTTTCGGAGTCTATAGAAGGAAGATTCGCAGAGCAGCCGTAACGACAAGTTGAGGCGTCCCGATTAAATAATCTTGAGAATACAGTACTGTGGCAAAGCGAACCACTGGATTTTTCTGAGTTTGCTAGTCCCATACTACCACGGCTTTAACAACGACGCCTGGAGTACGTTATGTATTTTACCGATTAAGATGCATGAGTGTAGCTGGACCTACTGCGGTTGCTGACGATATGGTGATGATGATGCCGGCTATGATCCTCACGTTTGCCTCGCGTCCAAAGACACGTGAGGAAATCTGACGACTGAATGGAGAGTAAAGGGTGAAGAGTGAAGGAGATTATAGCCGCTGGATAGCTATACCTGACGCCAGCCGACTGAAAAGCGCGTTCATATACACAGTTCGGTGCAAAGAGGTGTTTTTTAACGAACGAAACGAAAACCCCTGTCGAGCGTGCCCCATCGGGGTTTTCATTTTCCGCGGTCAACCTAGATATCTTTTAAAGACAGACTGACGAAGGCAAAGCTGTTAGGCCCGCATCCTATTACACCGCGTCGCCTCGTCTCATTCGCCAGCCTCATTTCGTTTCCTTCTCAGCTGGAATGAGTCCCGTTCGTCGGCGGTCTCACGTCATCACGAATTGTCGCGTGCTGGCAACTACAATTGCGTTCACACTACAAGCGGGTCTGTGTCGTAGTGGAGGACACGATAACACTGCACGTCACCGAAGCGCAAAGCTACCCAAGAGCCCAGCACCCCTATAGTGCGAGGCTGATAATGCTAATGATGCCGACAGACGCCAATGATGCGCGAAGACCATCTCTTGAATAGCAACGCGTTTCCTCTCCGCGTTTTTAGTTGTTTTTCTTCATTAGCGTTTTACTTTTCTCTTACTTTCTGATTTAATAATAATAATAATAATAATAATAATAATAATAATAATAATAATAATAATAATAATAATAATAATAATAATAATAATAATAATAATAATAATAATAATAATTAATATTATTATTAATATTATTATTATTATTGCTATCACTACTACTTGCTACATGGTTTGTTCGTATAGCGTATCTTTTTCAGGGGCCAGATCGGAGCCTCGGAAGGGTTGTAAACGAAGATCTAAGGATAGTTGCAGATAGTCTTATGCAGAGTCAAAAGCTAACCGAGGCGAACAAAGTAAAATTGAATTTGTGCAAAAATTGCTGATGCGCTTTCGGCTGGTCGCCCTTTTGACGTATTGCGAACAGATGAGTCTGCAAGTTTGGTCTGCAGTCCAACCCTAAGCAGATAAAACGTATCCGAGTTTTACTGCCCAAGGCCCCAGGGAAGCTACAGAAGGTGGAAAAGTGGTTGGCAGATTGCAGAGGGTCCACAGCCGAATGGCTTGGACCGAAATCACGAAATGTGGCAGTCGAGTTATTGACGGAAAGTTTTACAGGCAGTACCCTAAGCGCAGAATCACTGTTTTCACGACCGACCTCGTGAATTCCAAGAGGACTAGACCTTTGTCCGCACGAACAGCACCGTGCACGACTAGTGCATCAAGCACTTTACTAACTTTTTATACAAGCCGGACTGGCCGCTGCAGAGCTCGGATTTTAACTCTATAAAACTTTCCCGTGTGGGAGGCTTGGAAGCCAGGCCTAGGACTACTCAATTCTAAAATTTCGACAAGCAAAAGCTAGCCCTTCGCAAGCAGCGGGACGCACTTGGTGTTTTCTACGTGCTCACAACAAAACTTTTGGCTTTGCAACTACTTATTATCATTTAATGTCATTTTCTAGTGAGTTCTTAAAATTATGTATATATATATATATATATATATATATATTATGGCTCCGTTATGGCATCATCTCGGGTACCGGTTTTGTTTTTAACAGCCGCCGACGCGGGCTGTTCGCGTAATCAAGCTTTCTAAGCTTTAACTCACTCGCCTGCGGAAGATGGACTTAAACAGCTGTGTTAAGCAAATTTGACGGCTTACTAGGTTTGTGTCGACTGATTTGATTTGTTCATCACTACGCTGTTCTGCTGCTGTTGCTGCTGCTGATATATATGTGTTCTATTGTTACTGATGTCGCTGTTATCGTTATTGTTGTTGCTGTTGTTGTTGCTGCTGCTGCTTCTGCTATTGTTGCTGTTGTTTTCTCTCAATTCTCGTAGGACAGCTTCAGGAGCTCCGGTTGCAAAGATGGTGGCTGAAAGAGCCGTCGGCGCCGTTAACTTCATCTTCATCATCACGATCACGATCACCACCACCACCACGACGATTATCTTCATCGCCGCAACCACCACCACCACCACAATCATCATCGTCGTGGCATGCTTCGGCTGCGGCTGCTCCTCAACTGTCACCGCTCACCCGGCTGAGGATCACGTTCGAACCCTACGAGCGTATCGAACTCTCGGTGTGGCGATGGTTGGGTGCTTCTGCCACTGCCGCTGCCTCCGATGCTGGCCATCGGCGGCAGCAGCGGCATCATCGTGCCGTCTATCGTGCCGCGCATAGCCGAGGACCTTCTGATGAAGGCGCACGAGGTGCCGCCCCCCGTCACGATGAAGCTGAGCATGCTGCTGCTGCAGCTTCTGCAGCCGTTGCTGGGGTTGCTGCTGCTGCTACGGCTGCTGGTAACCACGATGATGGTGGTGGTGATGATGACGATGACGGTGGTGATGATGACGACGATGATGATGATGATGAGGAGGAGGAGCGGGACGAGACGCTGTTCGTCGACGTGGGGGGTCCCGGTCGACGACGACGTAGTAGTAGCAACAGCCACACCGATGGTGAAGGTGAAGTCGAAGGCGAAGGCGAAGTCGAAGTCGACTACGATAACCACCACCTCAATAACGCCGAGGACGACAAACACCGGCGGCGGCGGCGGCGACGGCATCAGCAGCAGCAACAGACGGAGCTGTTACGACGGCACCCATCGAAGATTCGCGGCATGATGATGATGATGAAGGCGTCCGCCGGCGGCGGCGCCTTCGCTAGCGAATGGGGAGACGAAGAAGAGAACGAGCATGGGAATCAGTCGTCGTCAGCTAAAGTCATCAGCGCCCCTCTGTACCCCCGCCGCCGCTCAGAGAATGATCAGCCGATGATCAGACATCGTCATGATCGTCGCCGTCGTCGTCGTCTTCGTATGCTTCCTAGTAGTAGTAGTAGTAGTAGTAGTAGTAATCGTAGTAATAGTATAGAGTCAAACCTCCTGCCTACAAACGGCAGTAGGCAGAAGAGTCGGGGGGAGGAAAGAGGAGAAGGCGCAGAAAGAGGAGGTCCCGGGGGTGGTCGAGCGATGGGTGCTTGGGCCGCGCCTGTAGCAACAGCAGCACCAGCACCCCCAGCAGCATCGGCACCCCCAGCACCAGCACCAGCATCGGCAAACCTCACGAAGTTCGACCAGCGACGAAGCGGCGAACCAACGAGACACAACAATAACGGCCACACCAACAATAACATGGATGATGACGGCGATGAGGACGAAGACGACGACGATATTAACATCAACAATCACCGCAGCAGCAGCGGCGGCGGCAACAGCGACAACAACAATAACAATAACAACAACGTCGACACCAACGACGACATGGACAAAGACAACAATGACGACGGCGGCAGAAAGAACATCAACGACATGAAAAACGACAACCGCAACAATAATCACAACACCAACAACAATCCCAACAGCAACAATGACGTCGTTGATGATGATGACGACGACGACGACAACAATAACATCAATATTAACAACGAAGACGACGACAACGACAGCAACAACAACAACAACAACAACAACAACAACGATGACGACCACGACAGCAACAACCACGACAGCAACAACAATAACAACAAAATTAATAAAGAGGACGACCGCGACAACAACAACAACAACAACAACAACGATCGAGGTAATAAGAATGTCAACGACGACGAAGACGGCTACGAAAACAATAACATTAATATCAACAACGAAGACCTGCACATCAACGACAACATCAATATTTACAATAAAGACAAGCACAACAGCAACATCAATATCAACAATGAGGATGACCATAATAACAACAACAACAATAACGGCGACAACAACAACAACAAAGGCGACGACGACGACAACAACAACAACGGCGACAACAACAACAACAACAACGCCGACGACAACAACAACAACAATGATGGCGACGACGACGATAGTGAAAACAGTTACGTGTTCCGAAAGCTCGTCGGTGCATTGCGCGGTAGCATTGGCCGGTTTGGAATGGCCAGCCGGCCAACGGAAACCGGGCGTTCTTTCAGCCAATACTATCACGAGACGACGGAAGCTTCGCACTCAATCGGCGGACGTTCGCGCTTTTTCTACTTTCGAATACGAATGGGCGCATATCGCGCCGGCTCGGCTGCTCATGAGTAAGTGTGTCGGCGGTAGGTGTCTCTCTGTAGGCTGGCAGATGGTTGGGTGTCTGCTTGAGGCGCTTCAGTCGAATCGACTTCAGCCCTCAGCCCAAGCCCTCAGCTTCTCTACCGAAGCTGAGGGCTTGGGCGGCGAACAGATTACATCGTTTTCAGTTGGTCTTCTAGATGCTTTAGTTAGGGACAGCTTTAACTCTGTGGCCTTTTTTTTGTAAAAACATATTCATTTAAAAACCTCCAGTTGTCTACCTACAGGCTACCGGCCAAATGTTTACCTTAGTCGGTTTAGTCCTTGTTTAGTCTCCATTCTCTCCTATTAGCTTATAGAACATATATATATATATATATATATATATATATTGTGATTTACTTTTCTAGGCAAATGTTTCCGCGTCGCGGTGTTACTTACTGTCTCTGTCAGTTACGAATCAACGGATTGTTTACTCTCCCGACCAGACATGATGACAAGGACATGGGGCTTATTTCCGAAAGAGTCGGTGAGTAAAGTAGTTCCTTTGTCCGAATATACTGTTATATAACTTTTCTATTGGAATATGCGATATAGTTTTTTTTTAATTTCTTAACAGATGTTTTATTCAAAGCTTCATTATGTCCATGATCAGAAATTATTATTCATAACATAATAGATTGACAAGAAAACGGTTTTTTTTTTAAAGATTTACATTTTGAGTATTTATATATAGGAAATAGTTTAAATGTATATAAATATATAACAAACTTTGGGGTCTAGTATATATATAGATATATACTATACCCCAAAGTTTGTTGGACTACTTCTGGAAAACTCTGTATATATAAATCTTAAAATTAAAAGAAGATAAAACGATTGACCTAAGTGCTACATTAAGCTCTCTTTACCGAACCTTCAACTACTCGTTGCACGACATTCTGACTATGCTAATACCCTTATGCGCAGTGCCCGTCTAATTTGAGTGCTTGACGGTATATCATTGACATGATGACACGTTTCTCACTTAGTGTTGATTGCATGATTCAGTTTGTCTTGTGAGGCTGTTATTGTTTTGTTAATAATCTTGTTATTTTCATTGTAGCTGATATTTCGAGCCTTTAAGGCATGACTGTGCGAAAGGAATTTTCTACATTTTAGACATACAATCTATATAGTATGAATGCCGTTGTTGTCTAATAACACATTATTATTATTATTATTATTATTATTATTATTATTATTATTATTATTATTATTATTATTATTATTATTATGTTGTAAAGCTATGTTAGTGAGTAAGCTCTCACTCTATTCAGCGGACTTTGATGGAAGCGAGTGTGTTGTTTTGTGAGTGAGTGAAAGAACAATAGCCCCTACGAGCGACCTAGTTTTCTGAGACTGCAATTTGCTCGCCCGTTTGAAGCAAGCCGTCCTCGAAAAACGTTCCGAACCGCCCAAATCATGGAGGCGTCGCATTTCACCGTGACATCGCTCATTCACTCACACTCATACAATTTAGCGACCTGCCGCAAGTTGCTGAATTTTGCATGGGATGTTTTACCCCACTCACCTCATAGGGAACCCTAACCGCCTAACATCGTTACCTGGTTGGCTCACTTCAGACTTCTCCGATTAGGGAAAACTTTGAATGTTTTTAGGGTTTTTTTTTACCAAAACCACCTCTATGACTTTTATTGGTGCATCTTCAAACGAGAAATGTTTAAAGAATGAAATTTTATCATAAAGAAAGCGAATTAAAATTATAGAAGTAGGTACTTGATATATATATATATATATATATATATATATATATATATGTATATATATATATATATATATATATATATATATATATATATATATATATATATATATATAACACCTCGTATGTATTATTTTCATTTCAGAATTTACTTAAGACGTCGACAGAACTTTCTGATTGAGTCAGTATTTTAATGCGTTTGCAGCATATACAAAAACCTTTTTTTATACTTTAATTGAAGCAATTGGCCTATTTTCGCAACAACACCTTCATTCATTGGTAGCTGTTATAACAGGATGACTATACCACACTGACGGCAAGGACAAAACGAAAGTGACGGCAGTTCCACTTCTAGGAAAAACAACGACTATAACAACAATGAAATGAGGACAACAGCAATTATCAGTGTTGACAATATATAGCAGGGTATTACAGCTATTCTGTGAAACAGATCATATTAATCATATATGCGGCATTTAATGTCTAAACATGCATCAAAATGTACCAATACCTATTGGCTATACAGACGTGCAAATGTACGTGTGTCCTTCTATATATATATATATATATATATATATATAGATTAATCGTTTTTCATTATAGTTATTCAACCCTAATCTGCTGTTCTTTAGAAATATCACAGTGAAGATATGTGTTGCTCCGGGATCAGGTCTGCGACTCCTGATGGTGGCCGGTTATCTCCTCCAATCCGTATATATATATATATATATAAATATATATATATATATATATATATATATATATATATATATATATATATATATATATATATATATATATATATATATATATATATATATATATATAGCATAGCTATATCGCGTACGCTTTAAGTGAATACAGAAACAGAAAAAACAACAAGTTTGGCAAAACGGCTTGCTTGCAACAGAACTGTCCGTTTCAACAAAACTCAATCCACGAAAACAACAATTGTATAATTTTAGCAAAATACCGCTAATTGGTAAATTAACTAATTAAGGCCGATTACGGGATGGTGGACTGCGGGGGGGGGGGGCTAGTACAGTAGTCGGAGTGGCGATCACGTCTAGATGCGAAGAGAAGCACAATTCTCGCGAAAGCGGTCACACGGCCAGAAATATTGTGCAACAACAGCAACAACAACAGATGGGCTAGCATCTTGCTGAGGCGGGGTGACCAGAACGAGATAGGATTCTCATAATGCCGACAGCTGAAGCTGCTGTAGCTGGGTGCTGTTCGTTGCTTGCTGCTCGTTCTGCCCGGATCGACCAAGAAAAGATCTTTCTTCGTTCGTCTACGATGCCGCGCAATAGGCCGGAACACACCCGTGTCGAGGTTGTGGCGCCGATCAAGTACAGATGTACCACCACGCCCGACAACAACAATTTCCAACTACAAATTATTAATTAAATTATCTCACGCCACGCATACGTTCGAACGACAATAGCCAGTGCATATACATAGATGCGTAAAATTACATCTAGCTGTATTTTGTGACGGCCACAGATACGCACATACAGATATGCATGCATGCATATTACACGAACGAATTTATTCCGCGCGCTACAGAAGCCCAAGCAAGAACTCTTCAGTCGTAGAGCATCTGTGCTGACTCCAGGCTACCGAGATATTGACAGGTATACAAAAAAAACGCGGATCTGGTTTTGTTACTCGGTTAAGCGCGTATCAGTACCAAAAAGAAAAAGCAATGCGTTTCTTACCTACTAGTCTTTCAGTTCATCTCAACTCGGCCGCGTATCTCGGCCGTACGCCAAACGGATCTCGATCGTACAAAATTCACTGCTGTATCCACATGTTTGCTTGTTCATTCTATTGCGGCCTTTCCCTTTTAGATCAAAGCATACGTCTTGTTTTAATAAACGTTAATTCACTTTTGAATATATATATATATATATATATATATATATATATATATATATATATATATATATATATATATATATATATATATATGCCTTTGACTAATTAATAAGAGATCTAAATGCATATGTCGAATTTCAGAAAAATGTACATGCCCGAATGAGAAATCCTACAATTTCGCCGCAAACACTTCCACTAAGAAGATTCACAGTTTTGCCGCCACCTAGAATGCGCAGTGCCCATCTGATACAGCTAAACAATGGCATTACCGCAGAAATGCACATGATCAATAAATTTCTAGTTGTAACAGTAATCCATCAAAAACAAGCGACTGTTGTAACTGTGTCGTCCTTAACATATGAAAAAATGTGTTGCATTTATGTATACATATACATAATAATATGTATATATGAGGGCGTCACGATGTTTACCACTTAACCAACTTAAGCAAAGTTTTTATAGCTGCAGAGCTTGTGATGTAGCACAAATTGTTAAGTATGTCAACGATACTTCAGCGCTGCAGTTACCCTTCTCTACCTAATGGGTATGCGATAGAGTGGTAAATTTAAGGTATGTACCGGGACTAGTCTAAAGTTATTATGCTAAGAATTGTAGCATAATAATTGTAGCACCCGAAGGTTACCACTGTAAGACTATAAAAATACTATAAAAATAATAGCAATTTTATTAAGTAATAACCTAACGTATATTAATTACCTCGAGAGCACTTCTGTCATAATAGTTTCGCAGAACTCTACCGGAACTTTGTCGAAGGCAACTTAGACTAAAACCTTAACAAGCTTCTGTTAGACCAATGAATGAGGTGCCGACGCAAAGGCTCCGAGCTCGATTAAGTAGCTATATTCTAACACAGTTGATACGCGCCTCCGTAAAACGTCGGGCCGGAGACCACGCAATGAAGCGCGGTTTACCTTTTTAGGTATAACGAGAGCCCGAACAAGCCTAGCTGCATTTGCTAAGTATTATGCAAATTAAATGGCGAGAACTCATCGGGCACTGTTTTTCTTTTCTTTTCTTTGTTTTTTTTCTTTCCATATTCTATGCACAGAATACCTTGTGAGAGATTACTCGGTGTTAACTTCCTTAACCAGTACCCATAAAAGCACCCACAAAAAGAGCATTATTGTCGTTCATATATATATAAACATTCTCACAGGTACATATATGCAAAGTATCTCAGGAAGAGCAAAAAATCAACAATTGGTGCAAAATCTACTTGTGTGTTTTGACAGTCAAACCCTTAAGCAGACCTCCATTCGTAAAAATGGATTGCCATTTGATGCAACAACGCATTCTTATGGTTAAAAATTATCTTAACACTATGAATGTTTGGCTGCCACGATTCGCAAATTGCGTACAATTTGCTGTAGACAAAATGTCCACAGTGCATTAACTGTGATCGAGAATAATCCAAACATTCAAGGGGTTATTGTTGATGTCAAACTATTTGCTCAAGTCAATCAACAAAGAACATCAAGGCTGTTCGCCAGAATGTGGCTATATAAATAATCTACGTCTTTATGCCTGCAGAATCCAGCTGACTCGACAGTCCCAGCCTACAAATCATGCACGGTGACGAGAGTTCGTCAATGTGGTATTTAAACAAGTGAACGTTGTTTTTTTCCAATAAAATCATCTTCGGCCACGTCGTATGTTGATGAATTCGTAAACAAACAAAAAAAAGGTCTCCTTTGGAGTGAAGAAAACCACATAAGGTGTCACGTGTTACTGTTTGGAGTTCTCGTGTCGGATGAAGTTAGGCGCTGTATCACGCCAACGAGAATAATGAAAATCCGCAACTTAAAATTTCGTTAGAAGAACGCAGACGTGCCAACCAAACCGAGAAAAGCTTTTTCGAGATATTATATTTAAAAAAGAAATACATATTATTTGGAATTGTGTAAAGCTGCCACGACGAAGCTACAAAAATTGGCATACTACTACGTTTACTATCTCATTTGCCCCTTATGGTAAAATTCGAAAAATACATGGTCTCATACATGGTTCTATCCGAACGCTAATGTCGGGTTTTGTTTAGCCGATGTCTGCTTAACAACACTTATATGCTCTTTGCTAGTAGTAATGCATACAAAGCCATTATGCGGTAGCTTCTGGCTATGAACGTTCGGATATCGCCAGCTAAGACTGTCTTCAGGCACTCATTAGTGCCATGTTTACTATATTTCGTTCATTTGTAGTATGGCTATGATCATTGCTTAGTTGGGCGTCGTCTTCATAACCTCGCCCTCGTTTTCTGGAAACCAAACGCGGTCTTAATAACACCGACAGGGGGTAGATCTGACTGTGGTCCGCCTAATAGGCAATTGAAACAAAGCTATAAAAGGCTGAAAATGTGCTCACAAACTGGGCACGGGCTCCCTCTAAACTGGGTGTATGAGGACTTTCACACGGAACAGTCACATACTACCGGGGTAGTCCTTTTCGACGTCGAAAATCGCTTGTTTCCTGTCAACTACCCTGTTTGAACTACGCAAAAATGATACGTTTCCTAAGACAACGTTTTAGCATTGCCTGCGAAAATGCACGTAAGCATGACTTCGTCAAGGGATCGTTCCACTTCTACGGGCTTTGTGTCCAGCACAAGCGCCACCGCCTACCCTGTATGGCCTTAAGACTCGTTTTCTGTCTTAATCAAGCTAATCTGGATGCTAGGGCGTCGATTATTCTGTTTCAGAACAAAAAATAATATATTACGACTCCATCATTCGAGCGGAAAATATCTAGCCATACGTTCATTACTGGAACGAGCTAGCATTTCGTGAGATAAGAAACAACTCATGAAGGAGAAGCCAAGCAGGCATAGGAAAGATGGAGCATTTTATTTGATATGGGCGTTCCTTTCTTTGAAGTCATCTATATATATAAATATATATATATATATATATATATATATATATATATATATATATATATATATATATATATATATATATATGTATACATATAATTACTTTTTTAATTGGCAATCCAGGAACATTTCTAAAACGTATATATATTATCCAAACAAATATACTGTTTCGGCACATTTGTATTTGTCCATAAAGTGCAAACGAGCGCTCTATATGTATATACTTTTCACACCGCGACGCACGGTTTTCATCATGTAGTGTGCAGCCAAACAGTGGACTTTCACTGAACTATGCATCTGTGCTAGATGTAGGGGAGATCGTACTGGAGGTATCACACTATCATACTGGCTGGAAGGAATCCTCATTTGATGGATTGTATACATACAACAAAGGCGACTAATGAATGAAACAAAATATATTATAAAAATACGTTTACATGCGTTCTCCGACAGAGAGGTGTCTCAGATGAGGTTGTCCACAGGAAGGCGGATCTCTAGTAATAACTTATATAACTCACTTCGCCAGTGCTCGCACTCATAATAGAAACACA
The DNA here is from genome assembly GCA_003439945.1 of Dermanyssus gallinae. NCBI lineage: Eukaryota > Metazoa > Arthropoda > Arachnida > Mesostigmata > Dermanyssidae > Dermanyssus > Dermanyssus gallinae. Next base: position 33,334 of record QVRM01003427.1, read on the forward strand.
AATAATCACAGCGTACACCAATAAAGCATTCGCATGCATCTATGCGTGCGTCCACGCTATACAACGCCCAAAAAGCAGTCGTGCTACAACATACTTAACTGCGCTTTCACTCACATATAAAGAGAAGAAAGGGGCACGGCCCCGCACAAGATGAAGTCTACGGAATATATATATATATATATATATATATATATATATATATATATATATGTATATATACATACATGTGTATATATATATATATACATACATATGTGTGTAGAGTTTTCGCCATCGTCTTACCATCCGTATGGCCATCACTATCGCTTCTATACACGACCATCATCGCCATCATCATCACCGTCATCATAATAGGAAAAATAACAACAACAACAACAACAACAACAACAGCAAACATCGTGCGGTAATTTCTCAATTAAGATCAGACAGAAGAATTACTTGAAGCTGCTGATATTGCTTTTGCCGCTACCGCTGTTCGCTACGACGGAGGAGGGGTTGGCGTTGGCTACGCCTATCTATGATGGCGAGGAGGCGGGGGTCCGGGGGACGGGGGGGAGGGGATATGGTTATTTTGCCTAAAGTTGTCTGTCTGTGTTTTTGTGTGTATGTATGGCTGTATGACTGGGTGGCCCCCACTTCTCCTTTCTCTCTCCCCCCTCTCTCTCTCTCTATCTCTGTCCACTGCATGCTAAGTTCGGTTTGCTCCCCACCAGGCGGAGCAGGCGGAGGAACGATCCGTTTTTAACAGGAGAAACAATGAAAAGCAAAGGAAAGCGACAACATGGCCGTCGCTGCCTCTCTGACTGGCTGGGTAATTCGTAGCTGGCGCTCAGCTGGTGGTCGGCCGGGAGTACGACTGGTCCTGTAGTCTTCTCACGGATGCTGTCGTCACATCAACAGCAACAGAAACAACAACAACAATAGTAGCAACAACAACAACAACAATAATAGTAGCAACAACAACAACAACAACAACAACAGCAGCAGCAGCAGCAATAGCAACAACAACAACCACAACAACAGCAGCAACAACAAAAGCAACATCGACGCCAGCCCCGACGACGCCGACATACAATAGTAACGGCGGTAGCAGCAACAACAACAAGAACAATTGCTGCTTCGACAACAACAACAACAACAACAGCAGTACCGTTGCTGACAACAACGACCAACCACTGCCTACATGCTGACAACAACTACATGTATAATATATTACAATACCAGCAAAACAGGAACATCAACATCATCAGAAAAAAGATCATCAGCGCAAAAAAAAACAAGAACCTCAACGCCAATAATAAGAATATCACAACATCACCAACGAGAATACCGACATCGCCAACGAAAATATCAAATTTTGCAGCAACAATATGAGAAAGTCCGAATTGCGAGGAAAACAGCAACAGCAATAACAACAACTACCACTACTACTACTATAGAGACAAGAGCTACAATAAAGGCAAAAATAGTAACTTGGGATACAGCAACGATTATACAAATCGTTACAAGAACAACAGCAACAATAAACATTTCAATAGCGACAAAAACAACGACAACAATAACAACAAAAATAATAACAACAACAATAATAAGAATGACAACAGCAACAAAAACAACGACGATGGCAACAACAATAATAACAACAACAACAAAAACAACGACGACGACGACGACAACAACAAAAATAATAGCAACAATAACAATAAACATTACGAAAGCAACAATAAAAACAACATTTCCTTCTTACCGCTAGCAGACGATTTGCCGACCACCCGCAACCAGCGACGACTCAACGTGGTGTTGTTGATGGTGGTAGCGGCAATGACGCCGGCTGGGTTCACCCGCCGTGGAGTCACGAATGCCCCCTCAATCTGATATATCATCATCCATAGATACCGAGTCCAAGTCCAACTCGAGCTACGACAACGTTGCTCGAGTGGTGGTGGGGTGACTATGAGGTCATGGTGCTGATGGGGTGATGCGGCTGGTGGTGATGCTGCTGATGCTGGAGCTCACTGATAGTTGACGTTGGGCTCATGATGACGATGAGGATGTGCGCTTGCTGATTTCCTTCTGACTATGTTGGTTGCCTTTTGTCGTGGCGTTCTGAACAGCAAGAGCATCAATTACTCTCGTTGCCCACCCCCCATCCCCCGCCTTCTCTCCTATTCCTACCACTCTCCCCCCCAACCCCCAGCGCGGTCGGCGCCGCTCCTACACCTGCCCGTGCCACCACCACCATAATCATTAACAACATCATCATTGTCATCGTCCTCAGCATCGTCGCCCGTGCCATCGTCATCATCATTGTTGGTCGGCGCGAGCAAGAAAAGATGTCTTTTTATTTTGTTGTCGTTCTTTTCACTCTTCGCGATTTTTCTTCTTTCATCGATTCGATACAGGCCTGCCGGTCGCCGACGATGGGCGCAGATGACTACTGAGAGATACTAGGCTTCACCTCAACCAATCTCACTCAACTACTAAAACTACAGCCGCGGCAGCAGCAGCAACAACAACAACAGCAGCAGCAAAAACCTTAACAGCAACAACCTTAATAGCAACAACAACAACGACAACAACAACAGCCTCAGCAACAACAACATCATCATTATCACCACAATGATCTCACTCAACTCAACTATGTCGCTCGTTCGCTATCGATGCAGCAAGTCAGTCATCAGCGAAAATCATCGCCGCCATCATCATTGACGACGAGACAGCCCCCCCGACTAGGGCCAGCCGGCCAGGCCATGCCACACCACGAGCAGCAGATTCCCGGTACTACAACGATAGGCCAGCTGCCGGCAGCCAGCCAGGCATCTAGAGATCGACACCGATCAACTAGGGGGCACGCGGAGGAGCGCCAATGCCACTATTACTGCTCACAGCAGCAGCAGCAAACAAGGGCGGGCCATATTGGCGACGGGGGCGGTTGTTGCTATCAGTAGTGTAGTAGTAGCAGCCGCCGCCGCCGCAGCAGAAGCACCAACAGGCGCAGCGGCGGCGGCGGCGGCCGCTCTAGCGGCGCCACGGCCGCTGCGGCGGCGGCTGTGGGACCGCTTTAGCGGACTGGAGCCCACCAGGGCTGCAGCAGTCGAGTATCGGCCGCTCTAACCCTACTACTACTACTACTACTACAGCTTTCATACACTCTCATAGATACACAAACACTCATAGACATACACACCGGCACACAAACGTGGAGAGATGCGACGGCCGGGTAGAAGAATATTGCTGTACCGTGGCGCGAGGCACTATACCACTCTCTCTGTCTCCTTCTCGTCTGCCACCCTCTCTCTCTCTCTACTGTGTTCGCTGTCTCTCTCATTCCACGGCGCGCGAGCACCGCACCACTCCCTCTCTCCCTTCAACCGCGCACGAGCGCCCCGCTATCAGCAGCCGGCCGGTCTGTCTGTCTGTCGGTTGGCGGTACCTTCAGCGGCGGCAGCGACGACGGTGACGGCGACGGCGGTTTTGCTCCGCCCCGCCGCCGCTAAAACGGCGGCCGCTACGAGCGCGAATTAGCGGGAGCAACAGCAGCAGCCGCAGCAGCGGCGGCAGCAGGCGCGGCCAGGCCCCGCCCCGGCCCGGCGACGGCTGCAGCGGCGGAGCTTGGAGACAGCGGCGGCGGCGGCGGCCGCTCCCGCTGCCACGAGAATCTCGATTTGAACAGCAGCAGCAGATCGTAGAGGTGGCAATTTTTCGCGCTGCGATGCTCTTCTTTCGGACTTGGCTTTCTCGTTGCTCTCTTGCTCTGCCGCTGCCACCGCAGCAGCCGCCGCCGCTATAACTGCTGCTGTATTGTTACTGCTGCCGCTGCTGCTGTTGTTCTTGTTGTTGTTGTTGTCGCTATTGTTGTATGCTGGTGTTGTTGTTGTTGTTGCTGTTATCATCATAACAACAACGCTAGCAAAAGCGAATTGATTGAGGCTGGCGCAGACGAAACGGAGAGCGCAACAATAGCGCAGGCGGCGGCGGTGGTGCCGGCGGTCACCATTACGAACGTCGAACGTAGCAGCAGCAGCGGGAACAAGCATAGCCAGCCCGCAGCGGCAGAACGAGGCGCAACTGCTCCGGGCGGCCGCAGCAGCAGCAGCAACAAATTGGACCGCGGCGCGTGCTCACCCACCGTTTGCCCACTCACCACTCACTGACTGACTGACAAACAGACTCGCCCGAATAACCAACCAACCAACCTACCTACCTACCTATCTATCGACCGAACAACACGGCGAGAACACGAAAAACATCGACGACCACGACCACGACGAGGAGAAGGAAAAGATCTCAACAAGAAAAACAACACTACTACTACCCGACTTGCTGCTGCGAACACGTTACATTCGCATGTAATATGGTGGCAGAAGCAGCTGGAGTAGCAGGAGCAGCAGCAGCAGTAGAAGAAGTAATGGTGGTGATGATGGTGCTGCCGCCGGTCGCTCAACAGTGTAGTTGATCATTGACAGTCGTAGGATATCGTACGAGAAGTAACCGTAGGATACCGTACGACAAGTAACCGTAGGATACCGTAGGATACCGTACGAGAAGTACCGTGGTGGTGGTGGTGCCGGTTGTGCCGGCGGTATTCGAACTAATTGTCGATGTTGTTCGGGCGCCAGTAGTCAGTGAGTTACGATTAGTTCGACGACAGGTACAGACAAGAACAGTTCTGGCCAGGTCTCTTATTTGACACTCTTACCTCTCTCATCTGCCAGAGCGGCTCAATTATTGGAGTTTTGATCGTGTCCGCTCGACCAACCGACCGACCGACGTGCAGCAAACATAACGTGCACTACAAGTCTTCGTCGTCGGCCTACGAATTTACACGCACGTAGATCGCACGTATCGCGCATTCCAACAGATGGATGGGCATACTTGTTGTCCAACTGCATCAACAGCAGCAGCAGCAGCAGATCGCTGCTTCTCGGACATATACATTCGAGAGAGCGCGCGCGTATGAATACGCACACATGCATAGTGTATCTAGATAAATAGATGTTCGTATGTACATATACCTGTGTATATGTATATATATACGTATCTGTGTGTGTGAAAATATATACATATGAGGTAGCTCATTTATGTGTTGCCTCAACCCGATAGTGAATTATCTATCATTCGATGGTGGTGGTCGTGGTAGAGGCGGCAATGCGTGCCTGTCGATTTCGCTGTCGATTTCATAGTCTACCGAGAAAGTGGAAGGATCACGTTGTCTGACGTTGGTGGCAACCGTTTGTGCTGTTGCCCTGGAGTTGAACGACAGAGAAGCGACAACGTTCTCCAACTGCTGTGTTTATGTATGCCTGTATGTTCGTGTATTTCGTACAAGCTAATCAACAATCGCGACCGGCCGTGACTGGGGCAACAGCAACACTGAGAGAGAACAACCAGGACAGCGACATCGACGACAACGAAAACCAGGACAACAACAATCAGAACAACAAAAACAGCAACAAAGACAACGACAACAGCAGCAACAACAACAACAACAACAACAACAAGCAAACGTTCGACCTTGCCTCACCGTAATGCTCCATTACAAATACTGCTGCAAATTGTTCTTTTTCTTCATCTTCTTCTTGTTCTTGTGTGATTGCTGAGTGTCGTTGAATTACTACCGCCAGGTGACCGGTCGCCCTGTGTTCAGCTGTGTTCGTTGCTGTTGCAGTTGTAGCAACTGTCGAAATAGTAGTAGTAGTAGAAGTCGTAGTTAGTAGTAGTAGAGGTCTGGTAGAGTGCTGAATACCTACTGCCCTACGGTCATATATCTACGGCAGCAGCAGCAGCAGCAATATTTGCCGAGATGCACCCATGGATCTCTGAACAACTTGCTGTAGTTGCTCCCATCGGCAAACCAACGGCGCTGTAGTACTAGCGGTCGTATTAGTGGTAGTGATAGTCTTGGCGGCTGTGGTCTCAGAAGTCGCAACAGAAATCGTTTCTGGTCGTAGTGGTGCTACTGGAAATTTGAAAAAAGGAAAACGTGACGGCGACACGACAAATCGTGGTTGTGGACCACCTGATCATCAACAACAACAGCAACAACAACAACAAAAGCAGTAACAACAACAACGACGGCAAGAAGAACAACAACGACAAAAACGCCTGGGAAAGAACTGACTGTTTGACGTGGTGTTGTTTGTTACGTGGTCGTGCGTGCTAGTCCACGCACAGTGATATCTCCGTCTCTGTGTGAGCTTGTGTGAGTGTTTCTGATTTTGTGTATTGTTTGTGGCCAACATTGTGGCTGTATGTGACCGCGTATAGGCACATACAGTGAGTGCGCACACGTCAGAAGAAAATAGCCTAGCCTAAATATTTCGGCATAATAAATATATAGATCTCTCTCTCTCTCCATCGGTCTTCGCTCGCTCTGTTTGCGCTCTGTATATGCATTCGTGTACATATGTGTCGGGAAGAGCGTACCCATGTTGTTACGGTTCTACTACAATGGTTCACACGTAGGGCCGAACCAAGTGATACGTGATCTCGTGCAATCATACTCATCATCCTCGACATAATCATCATCATTATCATCTCCATCTCTATTTTGTCGCGTGGCTCTGGCATGATTTGCCTTCGCACCCGATTCCCCACGTCTCGTAAGCACCGATAGCAATAGACGCAGCAGTTACAACAACAACAACAACAACAAAAACGGCAATAAGTCATCCCGAAGCCGAGAAACTTCTCCATCTGCATCCCCACCAGGCTGACATCTGTCTGCCTGATCTGTTCGCCTGTCGAGTCTTCCGAGAGGACATGTTCTGCTACATGTTGTCGGCCGCCCAGGCCATCCTGCGACAGCAGGCCCTCCTCGAAGGCGTGAGTCAGCCGGCGTTGCCCGAATCGGCGCGACTCGCACCCCCCATCACGACTCCTACCAGCACCAGCACCCCCCTCACGACGCTTATCGGCATGGAGGGCGTCGGATTGCAGGACGGCCTTCGGGCATCGACGGAATCGAAGGACGCAATCGAGCCCGACACGGACGACGTGTCGGTGGATGACGACACCGACAACCACGACAACCGACACCGCGACGAAAAATCGCCCCCACTCCCACCACCTCCGCCGCCACAGTCATCATTGCAGCCCCCACTACCGCCAGCGCCATCATTACGACCACTATCGCCAGCAGGGGCGTCGTTGGTTCGTTCCACGACGACAAAACACGAGGCCACACGAGCGGTAGCGGCGGCGGCGGCAGCAACGGGAATTCCGAGGACGCCTACGGCCTCAACCCCGCTAGCCGTCGTGGCCAATGATGACGATGATGGTCGCGTCGAGCCGGCGGACCTGGTCGTCTCTGAAGCCGACGAACCGGAGCAAGAGGAGCAAGGTGAAGGCGAAGGTGAAGGTGAAGACGAACGAGAAGACAACGCGACAGACGAACGCCGCTGTCGGCGTCGTCGTCACCGTCGCCAACGGGCGACGCGACGCGAGCCGCGCGAGGAAACGATGGAAGATGCTGACGAAGCCAATCACGGTTGCAATGCCATCGATGAGGACGACGATGATGATGAGGACGTCGTCCGTCATCATCGCCACCATCACCACCACCACCCCCACGTTGCCCAGTCGAATAAGTGGCGCCGCGGGACCGCCGAAAAGGATCTCAAGTTCTCGATCGAGAAAATTCTCTCGCCCGCCTTCGGCAACGACTTCTGGGCGCAGTTTCCCTTCTACCGGCCCGACATGGACTTTCTCCAGTTGCAGAGTCTGGCCGGCAACCTTCAGCGGCTGCAGCAGTTGCAGCACCTGCAACAGCTGCAGGCCGAACAGGCCAAGCTAAGCGCGGCCGCCGCTGCGGCAGCTGCCGCTCAAAACGCCGCAGCCGCCCACGCCGCAGCTGCGGCCCACGCTGCCGCTGCAGCCGCCCACGCCAGTACGACACCGACACCGACGACGACGACGGGGATTGGCAGCGCCAGTATTCACCACCACCATCAACAACAACAACAACAGCAGCATCATGGTGGCCACCTGCAGGCGATGCAGAACCTTGCCACGTTGCAGAACTGCCTAAAGGCTGCATCTATGCAGCAACAACAACAACAACAGCCACCCCCGCCGCCGCCCTTACCGCTGCCCCCGCATGCAACGGCGCTCAACGGCGGATTGAGCCCGCTACATCCGGCCTCCGCCGTCGCTGCAGCGGCGGCAGCAGCGGCAGCCGCCGCCGCCAGCGCGGGCGGCCGACTGTCGCACGAGGTGGCGACATCGGCTTCAGCGTCGTCTGCTAGCGCGCTAAACAATCTCCAGCTGTCGGCGCTACAGTCGATGCAACACCTGCAGAGTTTGCACTTGAGCCTGCAGGGCCGCAAATCACCGGAAAGTCGCAAACGGCGGCGAAGTTCACACGAAACCTCACCGTCGAGGACGCCCGACGTGCTTTTGCCATCTGCGGCCGGTTCTGCTGCTGCCGCTGCAGCGGCCGCTGCGGCGGCTGCTGGTTCCCCCACGACGGCCGGACGTCGTACCGCTACGTCCTCACCTGCTGCCAGCAGCCTACCACCGAACTCGTCGTCACGTGTCGAGAGACCCGAGGCCGATTCCGAAAGTCAGGATACCGTTGCGGACGATTCTCGACTGAAGGCCACGACCGATGATGCATCCGGATCGGCCGAGGAAGGTGTTGGACCTGACAAGCGAGGCCTATGGCCCGCCTGGGTCTACTGTACGCGGTATTCCGACCGACCATCGAGTGGTAAGTCGAATCGAAGATTTTCTTTTGGGGGGTGGGGCAGGGCTGGATATGAAGTGGTGGGGTGGATGGCCCGTATATACTATATGCCGATATATGTTTCGTGGAAACAATAATAACAACCGTTCATATGCGATCTACGTTCATAGCTTCGGATATCTTGCGGATATCGTTCATCAGACATTACATAGACGAAACATGCTGTTTTTTCATTCGGCGCATTCTGGTAGCCTTTTTTCAAAACAAACCGATCAAATTTGTGCTACTCTTACTAGAACTGTGACTTTTAGTCGAGCTATTATTCAGTTATTTGCGTTCTTGCAAAATCGGTTAGTTGCGTTTTTGTTTTAAATAGTTTTTACCTCACACAAATCGTAAGTCCACATTACGATCTCGTTCGCGAGAAAAACAGCACGCATAATATTGCAGCGTCTAGCTTATCGAGTAGAAGAGCCTAAATGGACGCCTTCTGACTGGCTGCCTGAATAGGGTATAGGCCATCATTTAACCGTTTACACAAAAAGATGTTTCGGACAACTCAGACGTGTGCTTCGCTAGGCGTACGCTGGACGCTTTGATCAGAGAAAGCCTCGATAAACACGAAAAGCACAGTTATCTATCGGTCAGAATGGAGGTCATTTCGACGATAGCAAACTGGGTGATCTCAAAACAGACGCATGTTTTAATCAGTCCAACAACGCTGGTGATAATAGAATCATGATTGATGACCTTGACGAGGATTACCTTAGCGTTTTGCAAATTGCACATTTCACATCTTTAAAAGCGATAGAAAAGTAACCACCGGTTACCTTACCGTCTACAGCCAATGGTGGTTCATTCAGAAGACAGGTCATTTCTGAACAGCAGGACAGTTTACAATTCTTATATACTGTGATTAACGTCGCCATATACTGCAATAGATACATTATATATATATATATATATATATATATATATATATATATATATATATATATATAGAGTGAAGCTTAAGGGAAGAGGTGTGTTTAGTAGGTAGTGGTCTTGGCGGACCAACATCCAACCGCCTGGGTTGAGTCCCACACTGCTCGAGAGAGGAAATACTCCGTACTCGTAGCGTGCGTAAAAGCATTCACTCTCCTCAAAAAAAAAAAAAAAAAAAAAAATATATATATATATATATATATATATATATATGCGACGATTTGTAGAAGGTATCTGTTAAATTATTACACACGCATTTATATGTGTGTGTAGAACTAAATCTGCAAGCTCGCCCTCACTGACAGTCAGGATCTGTCCTGCTCTGCTCGCACAAGTCGAAGTTTACTGTTGCGCTTGATCTACCGGTCACGGCCCCATGCTGCGCTACAGCCGTCATTGAGTGACTGACAACCCCTGACACAGCCGCCGAGCATGAATGACTCGAGTTTTCAATGAAAGAGAGATGTGTACCGAACGAAAAGTGTCAGCTCTCCTTTTCTGTCGAGTCGGCACTGCTTCTGGGCGCGATTTGAGCCTCCTCGCTCTGAGCCAAAAGATTTGGCGTGTGGTGTCAAAGGATTCTAGCCTAATCAGATAGGAACAACAATTAAGCGGAACTGAATCAGAGAACTATGTAACTTGTTGTGAGCTTGGGCATGTCGTTAAACATGTCATAGAGGCTATGCTGGGTGTTGGTTGCCGTTGTTGTTGTTGTTGTTGTTGCTGCCAAGCGATATGTTGATTGACAGGGTTATTCAGACTCGCCGCGGGCGTGTTTCGCAATCGAAGCATCATGGCAGCCAACGCTTGGTGAAATTTACCAAACGTAATCACGTCATCGGCCTAGATGTCATCTAAGATCTCCGAAGTGACATGTCATACCGGAACATTCTATATATGTATATATATGTATATGATGTTGGCGACCCTGTTGTCGTGAATCCTGCAGGGCCGATCCTAATAGGATACATAATAGATGCGTGGCCTTACAAAACCGTGCAGTCGATATTAGTGAAGTATATATATATATATATATATATATATATATATATATATATAAATATATATATATATATATATATATCTATATATATATATATTCATATATATATATGTATATATATAGGTTTGTGTGTTTGGGTGTGTGATTAAATTATGGTGATGACTAAGTATGCACCAACTTTTATTTAGTCATCTGTGCTCCCCGTCTATTTTGTCGACTATAGTCCACCTTGGCATTTGCCTTGTTTAGATAGAAAACTATGAAAAAAACAATTTAAGAGTAGATGGTCCTTGCTTGAGGCTTGAACCCACGACCTCCCGTCTGCAAGCCAATGACTCTGCCACTAAGTCACCTTCGTTCGGTTTTCTCCCTATGGCTATTCTGCCTGCATTAATTAAAAGCCGAAAATGTTAAGAAGAATCGCTCCGGTTGGTCAAGTTACACCAATATCGAAGCTGGTACTCATAGTTGTTGTTGTGGTTGTTGTTGTTGTTGTTTTTAGTACTGTTATTATGTTTGCAATGGAATGCTGCCATTTGTATTACTAGCTGTGATAATTTTCAAGAAGAACATATTGATAAATTATGTTTGCGCGAGCTCTTCTTTTCGTTCCCTTCAGTCTACAGCAGGCCGTTTTGCAAAGAATGTGTCTTCGAATTCGTCGAAAAACGTTGGCGTCTCGAGATAAATCGTCATGTCACAATTATGCTTGTCTGACTTTGTGTGTGTGTGCGCCTATTTGTTGGCGAACATTTATTTTCTTGTTCTTTTCTACTCGTGACCGAGTTCGTTTGTTTTTTGGCCATGGCTTTTGATGGTTTGGTCATTTTTCTTGCGTTACAACGCCGCCTGTATGCTGCTGAGACGAGCTGTTCAATAGGAGTTGTTTTTGCTGTTGCTGTGGTTTTTTTTTATTATTGTTACTGTTGTTGTTGTTGACGCCGTTGGCAGTGCGTTCATTTGCGACTCGTAGAGGTCTGAGTGCGGCACATTTGTCCTAGTTTAATATATCGTCCCAGAGCCGGTCACACAACGCAGCCTATTTCATTATATATATATATATATATATATATATATATATATATATATATATATATATATATATATATAAAGCATACTAAACTGCATAAGTAAAGTGAAAATCTTCCCCCAAGGCCTCCTCCCTCTAAAATGTTTTGCTGTTTGCAAATCTTAATGATGGCAGAGAATTAATTAATGGATCACAAACTAGGTAATCCGAATGTGATAATAATAATAATAATCAATGCTGATGTTATACATATAGCGACGTCCGACAGTACGAAATAATCGAACCGACATCAGGCACACAGCGCAACTCTAAATCCAATCTTATGCACTGCGTGCGATATATCGCCTGATCGACAAGGTGGTGGTTCCCTGCATACGTACAAACATAACCCATTATGATTATTATCATTATTATTATTAATGGCCATACATCCTGAACGGGACTGCGGGAGCCATTGTACAGGCGTTTATGTTACGCTCCTGAGAGGCGCACTTTCTGAGAGCGCCGTCGCGAAGCTCGCTCGATAAACAGTCAGTAGAGTTGAAACTTCTGGGCGTCATTGCAAACGAGGTCGCCTGGCTCGGTCGTTGAATGCGGGCAATGTGCTGCTTGACGCGTTGAGTGTGTTTTTCGTTGTTTCCTGTTTGGTATGCTGCGACCGCTGTCCACAGCAGCTTTCGGAGCGCTCACGAGGGCCTACAATGCACGGCGGTTGATTTCTAGCGACTGGTGCGTGAACGTCGGGTAGCGGACAATCGGCCAACATCTATAACGCCAGGGTGATGAGTCGACGATTGACAATTCTCTTCACTGATTTGACTCGTTTTTGTTATAATATCATTATTACTACTACTACTACTACTACTAAGTAAAGATTTCGGGCTGACCCTCAGCCAAGATTTAACGTCCACGGAACTGTTTTTCACATTGCTTCATAGACGGACCCCCATAAATACAAATGTGCAGCGGTGGGGTTCGAACCCGCGCACCTATGTGTCTCCTCCGGTTGCGAGGCGGAGACTTAATCCACTACGCCACCGGGCTCGACACTACTACTACTACTACTACTACTACGACTATCGTTTAGCAGCCGCGATTGGCAGTAATGATGATGACGATGATGATCATGATTATGGTGCTAATGATCCAATGATGTTTCATTCATTGCACAATCTTAAGGCGAAGACACCGAGTCGGCCAGAAAACGAGGCTCTGGCCAGAAGAACAACCATCTATCATCGTGTGTGTAGTGTGGGTAGGTTTTTGGCTGGCTGGTAGGCAGACAGCTCGTGGTAATTTTCGTAACTGGTAGAGCAACCCATTTGTTGTTGTTGGTATGGTTGTTGTTGTTGTTGGTGGTATGGTTGTTGTTGTCGTTCTTGTTGTTGTTGTTGCTGTTGTTGTTGCTGCTGCTGTTACTGCTCTTGGTCCCTTCATTCACTTTGTGTGTTCGTCAGTCGTTCTATATTTACACCTACTAGAAATGGCGTCATTTGCACTTGAGAATAGCCTCTCTTTGTTTCGTCTTCTACTCGATCTGTATTGAACAGCTTCTCCCCGAAGCCACTTGTTCCACCGCCAGCCAGCCAGCCAGCCAACCAGTTGACCAATGCGGTATGTCCAGCCTCATTCTCTCGTATACTCTGTCAAGCGTTTTGTGCGCAAACAGCATCTTCTTGCCATTGTTGTTGTTGTTGTTGTTGTTGTCGTTGTTGTTGTCGGTCGTCTTCGTTGTCGTTGTTGTTATTGTTGTTGTTCTGGGTAGTCATCATCATCATCATCGTTGGCGTCGTCGTCGTCGTCGGTTTGGTCGACGGACTTCTTGTGCTTCTGCTACGGGCATTGTGGTGCACAGTGATGCGAATAACCTGAGTCCAAGTCAACGCAGCCGGCAGGGCTGGACCCGATCCGATCGGTGCTGTCCATCAGCAGATTCGTCAATTCAACGTTTAGCGAGCAGTCGGTCTTTTCGTCGGTCGCCAACCCTCAATCATACGGCAGACAGGGAAGGGGGGAGAGAGAGAGAGACGGAGAGAGAGAGGAATCAACGCTGAAGAGGGAGATCGAACAAATAGCAGCAGAAAACAATTCTAGTGCAGACGTACACCCGAACACACACAAAAACGCACAGAAACACACAACACACACACATATGCACACAAGAAACAACAACAACAACAACGACAACAACAACAACAACAACAACAACGACAACAACAACACAAAAAACACTAAACAAACCAACAACTAAACTGTTCCGATTGCGCCGTTTTCGATCCGTGAACTAACTCGTTTGACCACACACTGGCGGTGACGGTGGTATTGTTCTTGTTGTTGCTCATGTTGCTATTGTTGTTGTTGTTGCTCATGTTGCTATTGTTGTTGTTGTTGCTGTTGTTGTGGTTGTTGCTGTTGTTATTGCTGCCGCTTGCTCGCCGATCTCTCAACTGGTCAGACGGAAAACAATACGTATGAGCGACGCTAGTTACACACGCACAGAACACATGCTATGCTGCTGTTACATAAACAACGCACTAGTATGCAAGTTATCTGACAGCAGCAGCCAGTAATATGCGTAGATTACTATTATTATTATTGCTAATAGTACAACAATAACTACAACAACAACAACAACAACTACTACTACTACTATTACCGGTATTAAAACACCACTTGCACCATCGTTGACGCGAACTATTTGAGGCCGTCGTGAACTTTGTTGTTGTTGTTGTTGTTGATGGTGGTGTTGTTGTTGTTGTTGTCGTCGTCGTCGCTGTTGCTGTCGCCATAATAGTAACCCTTGTAGTAATGGTAGGAGTTGTGATGGTTGTTGTAATGGTCGTGTTCTCTGATGATGATAATGATGATGATGATGATGACGATGTACTGTTTGCCGTATTTATGTGTGTGTGTTTGTATCTGCCTGCCAGTCTATTTGTCTGTGTGTTGGTCGTAATCGTGGTGCGAATGGTTGGTTATGTGGCCGTGCGACGGCTGTGCTGTAATAATGAGGCACAACTCAGCACACTAACACTATAGTGTTGTAGCAGTAGTAGTAATAATAATAGTAATAATAATAATAATAATAATAATAATAATAATAATAGTAATAATAATAATAATAATAATAATAATAATAATAATAATAATAATAATAATAATAATAATAATAATAATAATAATAATAATAATAACCGTAATAGCGCGAATAATGGCCCTACTAGTGAGTAGGGCCCGTGCAGCTAAGCAACGATTAACGGACTGACTAAGTAACTGTGTTGTCGTTCTGTGTCATCATAGGTTGGTTAGTTGACAGCCCAGCCCGCTGGCTGAGTCCGCTTGAGAGTAGCGGTATACGTTGTTGTTGTTGTTGTTATGGTGGTTATTGTTGTTGTGGTTATTGTTGTTTTGTGGTTGTTGCTGCTGCTGCTGTTACTACCACTGTGGCCCCCGATGCGTCCATTGTGTGTTGTTGTTGTTGTTGTTGTTGTTGTTGTTGTTGTTGTTGTTGTTGTCGTTGTCGCTGATCTTACACGTCAATAATTCTACAACCGCTACAGGCCACCAAAACGCTGTATATATATATATATATATAAGATGGCGAGATGCAAATGAAACAAAGGGTCTACATCGCGTGTGTCCATATTTAGCAGAGAGCGAGTGCAATGAAAGATGGTATCAACAATTGAACTGTGAAGATAGCGGTGATAACGATAAAGAAAAGCTGTAGCGCCGACTCAACACCTAAACGATATAGTCAAATTAGCCACAACAATCGTAGCAAAATAGAAGTCACTCTAACAACAACAAAGGATACAAACGATATATATATATATATATATATATATATATATATATATATATATATATATATACGTAAGCATCATGTATGTATAACCAAAGAGGCAAAAAGTTAAATTTGGCCACGATCGCCTTTTAGAACCGTTTGGGCACGGTCACAGAGCAGTCAACCCTAGATGTAAAAATCATTTTTTTAATACTAATATAACCCTTAATAATATTAATAATATAGTTGTTGTTGTCTAGAGAACAATTCAATTGCGAGGTATGAATGTGGGCCATATTCCTGTGAATGTTCTGCTTGTCATATTTTTTTTGCTATTATGAGCATAACCATTTATTATAATGTTTAGCTATTGTTGTTGTTGTTGTTGCTGTACTTTGTGTTTTGCCGAAAACCCGGCAAGTTGTTCTATAAGCTGGTACTAGCCAAGGCTATCAGCATTATTTCGGTTTCAAAACACAGCTTTGGCCAGAGGTCACCATGTATAGTGGCCATACAACCAGTAACGGCTCGAGCAAGATCACTCGTCGTGCTGAGTATAGTATGAGCTAACAAGCACTACGCGGCAGTTACAGCACGTAATAACTCTAATATTAGTTATTGCGTATCGTTGTTGTAAGGTTAGCTCGGCGGGAGCGGCGCGCATGAAATGCGCGAAATGATCTACCACAACCGTTGTAATCCCGCAGCAAAAACACGAGCTTCATAATTACTTCTGAGCTACACTAGCACACTTAAACACCGAGGCAAGGAGAAACTGTTCCATTGTTTTGTGTGACCATTCTAATGGTAACGATTATTGTTTTTCGTATAACCATATTCATGTTGTGTTTGTGATGTTTTCTCTCGTCATCAGCCGAATTGCTAATATTACGATTATTGCTCCTGCGCTTTATTGCTATGAAAGCAACTCTAATTTAGGAATAATGAAAAGTGTCTTATGTTTGCCGTGAATTAAAAGTGTGTGTATTTTCTGTGTGATGCGAACTATAACTACTACTACAAGTACTAATACCTATCAACATTACCGTATTAGAAGTAGTAGTAGTAGTAATAATAATAATAATAGAGAGCTATTCGGTCCCGACTATTCCGCCATACCGCCAGCTTATTTCTCGCTCTTCTCCCTTTTCCAGTACTAGTAATTAGCGTTTATTGCTACTGGGAGCCGTTGTACCGTATGATGCACGTGCCTACGTGTATCTGAGCGATGCACGAGAACGTACATGCAAAAGCAACCTGTACTCATGGCCACATCTTCCCATACAGACTGCCGGTTTACAGAGCGTGGCCAAGAGACATCTTTGCGTGCAGAGAGACCGGCCAGACAACACACACACACAGAAAAGGACAAGAATGCCTATTTTATCCGGCTTTTCCTCCGCCGACTTCACAAGAGATCATCTATTCGCCTCGGGGGGAGAGGATTTGATTCTGTTCTGTTTTTATGCAAAACCAGAAACATATATTCGAGATAGAGAATCATTTTTTGATGGCTGGCAGTTTGCTGGAGTCGACTAAGGGAGAAATCCTCATGGCAATTTTTCGTTTAAGTTTTTCTATTAAGGAGGCTGTTTTTAATTCTCTCTACTATCCTTCTCCGTCTTGGAATCGCGCTTGGGGTCTCCGTGAGCCCTGCGGCAGCGCTGCATCGGGTATTCTTCGGTTTGGCCTCTGCTCTCCAGTTGTGCATCAAACCACCCGACATTTTTTTGACGTCGATTGCATATGCATATACCCAAAATCATCAACTTAACCTTCGGCTGTTCGCTCAATACAGGGCGTACTCAGTATACGGCATCACATTAGGTTAGGACACAACGACCGTTCACTTGAGTAAAAGGCAATAGGTCCAGTATATATATATATATATATATATATATATATCGCTCCTTACAAGCCCTTGTGTAGTGAGTTAATCAAATATTCCTGAAACCCTTCATTTGAATAATATATATATTCATTTGAGAATACAGATATGTATATATATATATATATATATATATATATATATATATATATATCTGTATTCTCAAAGAGTGTTGTCAAAGCTCGGGTCATTCAGTCAGTCCGTGTGGCACATAATGCAGAGGAGCATGCGAACATGGTATGGTGTATTCAGCTCCCTTTCTGCCGGTCATGGATGGTGATGCTGTTTTTCTTGCTGCCAGAGGTGGCTGGCGGCACCTCCTGTCAGAGTGCGAAAAGTAGGTATTAGCAATTCCTTCAGTGTCCGTCCTTCATCTTGCCCCCCCCCGTCTCTCTCTCTCTCTCTCTGCCACTCTCCTTTTCCCTTTGTGTTTTTTGCTCTTCTTGGTTTCATCTTCTTTTCTTGATGCTGTCGTTGTTGTTGTTGTTGTTGTGGCCGCTATTGCCGCCGCGACCACCGCCTTCTCCTCCTCCGTTGTCTCTTCGTTCGTCACGTCGTCTTCTTTTTGAAAAAGCCCGCCCTGCCACCAGCCACAGCCAGCCAGCGGGCCAGCCGCTCGAGCTAGCGTTCATCGGTCGTCCGACTGTGACGGCAAATTTGAACATGTCACTTTTGTGTGTGACACCGACCGACAACTTCAGCAGTGACTGCGTAGCGCAACAACAACAACAACAACAACGACAACAACAGCAACAACGACAACAAAAACAGCAGCGGCGACAACAACAACAACAACACGGCCACAACAACAACATGATTTGCTGGCGGCATTTATCCCTTCATACGCACTCCACAGCCAGCAGCCTGAACTCCTCGATTCCTCCTCTTTGTCACCCCGTCGAGACTTTGTTATGTACGTACCTGCTGCTTCACAGCTTATGCAGCACCGTCATCAGCAGCGTCATCAGCATAATCAGTTTGTACCATCAGTAGCAGCTGTTGCAACAACAACAACAACAACAACAACAGCATCAATAACAACAACAACAACGAGAACAACAACCACAGCAGTAGCAACAACAGCAGCAATAATAGCAGCAAAAATAGAAAACAAGAGGGGGAGGGGGGGAGAACGTGCTGGCCAGACGTGCACGTAGATTGTCAGCCACTCACCACCCATGCACAGATAGCTATCTATCTATATAGCTGGCTAGATAGATAGGAAAAAATACATCTTTTGAAATTTATCACAACTTGAACCCAAATCTGCAAATGTGTGCGGAAAAGAACCTCTCGGTAAGGGCATGTGGCGCGGCGTGAACAAACCCGCGACTGCTACTACTTCTACAAGTTCTAGTAGTATGCGAGTCCCGTCGGCCGATTTCAGCACAGCCATCTGCAGCATTTTGCCGACATTTTATTCATATAATATTATGAGATTATTATACGCCGTCGAGGAAAGATAGATGTGGTAGGGTGATGACAACCAACAAGCGAGAGACACAGAGAGAAAGAGCGCGTCATAGAGAATAGCGGTGATGCCGACGATGCCGACAACGACGACAATGACGACGCTGTAACCGGCGGCGAACATGCCGACGCCGTTGTAGTTAGCCGTAGTTAGCCGAGTTGGATAGTTAATAGTCGACCGTCTACTTTCGTTTCCACTCAGCAGCCATACACACCTCTCTCGCTAGGCGTGGCAGTACCGCAGTGGACGGATGGTCTAGCTTCGTTATGGTGCCGGAAACACAACGTGCGTCATGATGCGACGTGCATGACTATGCCTATTGTCGCCAATGGATACCACCGGTATCATCATCATCATCCTGAGTTTGGGGTGACGGTGTGGTGATTTCGGTGTGGATGTCGATGAGGTGACCGATCTCGATGAGGATAGCGATGGGCTGACCTCGATGAGGCCACAACTTCGACTAGAACCACAACCTCAAAGAGGATATACATAGCGATGATCTTGATGGTCCACGATGGTCTTCGTTGTGGCAACTGTCAGCTGGCGATGATGATAATGATAATAATGAAGATGAAGATGAGAGGGTGATGATGGTGGTGGCTGTCGAGGAGGTCGTTCAAACTGGTTACGGCGATAGCTAGGTGAGATCCATAGAGCTCCACATTAGAAACGGTCACCTGTTTATACCGCGCACGCATTATACGATATAGATGGATACATACATGTATGTGCTTTTTCCTGCCGACGCTTTTTCTCTTCGCGTGTCAGTTGGCCCTGTTGGCTTCGTCGTGGTTGTTGTTGTTGTTGCTGCTGTACGTGTAGTTGTTGTTGTTGTTCGTTTTGTTGTTGTTGCTGTTGCTGCTGTACATGCTGTTGTTGTTGTTGTTGTACGTTTTGTTGTTGTTGTTGCTGTTGTTGTTGTACGTGTTGTTGTTGCTGTTGTTGTTGCGGTTGGTGCTGCCGTTGTTGTTATTGTTGTGGTTGTTGTAACGGCTGTGGCTCTAGGGCGTCATTGCTGGTTGTCGTCGTCGTAGTCGACGAGACAGTAAATGAGTGACTGATGATGACACCTGGGAGGGCAGGCGGACCTCTTCTCTCTCTCTCTCTCTCTCTCCCTCCCTGCCTTTCTACCTGTATCTCTCTCTGTTTCGAGACGGCGACAATCACAACTTTGGCGGCGACGGCTCCATGGGTGGCCAGCCGATCGTCTCGGCACTAAGCGCCCATTGCCGGCTTAGGTGCTGCTGCTGACTTCTCTTAGGTGCTGGCGCTTCTGACTCCAAACGACGCTTACGGGCGCCGTAACAGCAACAACAACACTAACAACAACAACAACAACAACAACGACGACGACGACGACGACGACTATGATGATTATGACGACTCCGACTACGGCGACAACAATAGCAACACCAGCAATAACAACGCCACCAGCAGAAGCAAAAACAACAGCAACAATAACAGAAACAACAACAACACCGCCGGCCCGACGCTTGCTGCTGTTCATATGACAAGCTACTACGTCAACGTCGGCTCCTGTAGTCTCTCTAGCCGCATGCGCACAAGAAAAGAGAAAAGAAGAAGAAAAATTAAAAAAAGAAGGAGATATACCTACGATATCCCTACTCGTTTGTGACAGGCTCAGCCTCCACAATAAGCCACATACTTTCTGGTAGAGGCGCTGAGACGTTACGTTGAGCTAGAGAGGTGGTAGGTGGGTAAGAATGTCGAAGTAATTAATGGTGCTAATGCAATCCCAAATCCTGGCCGTGGGCGGAGGGGCTGGACAATATCGCTTTTACTGAGTTTGGGAGACTCACATTCGGTTCTGCTGCCTCTGCTGCTGCTGCTGCTAGCTACCAGCAATGTATGCGCATTACGCAGTTCCGAGAGCTACCAAACGACGACAACAACAACAACAACAACAACAACAACAACAACAACAACAACAACAACAACAACAACAACAACAACAACAACACAACAACAACAACAACAACAACAACAACAACAACAACAACAACAACAACAACAACAACAACAACAACAACAACAACAACAACAACAACAACCACCACAACAACAACAACAACAAATAAGTGGGCATGTAGACAGACTGGCAGACTAGCGCACGCTGCTACTCGATCGAAGAAGAGCTGCAACATACTGATATATGTATGTGTTTGTGCATGCATCTCAATGCGTATTTGTATGTATTCCTGTGTGCTGTGTCGAGGATCGCTGGAACGCGTCAATGCAGACGACCGACAACGACGGGCTCGATTTGCCGATCGAACCAACCGTCTGGCAAATGACGACCGGCCGTCGTCAGTTACCATCATATCAGCGTGTGTGGCGTTTGGGTGCCTCCCCGTTTATAGAAAGAGAACGGCGGAGCGAGAACATAGAGAGAAACTATATAGACAGTTAACGAACGAGAGAGAGAGAGAAAGATATATATAGAGAGAGGAATAGACACATATGGCTGTTGTATATAGCTTGCAGCGAGATTAGGAACGCGACAAGCATTAGCACCTATTTAGTAGTCGACCCAGAGAGCGCGAATGAATAAATCAACGTGGACGAGCGCGGATTCACACATTACACAGAGACAATCGTTATTGTTGCCGCTGCGGCTGCTGCTGCGTTTGTTGTTGTTGTTGTTGTTGTTGTTGTTGTCGTTGTTGTTCCCCTCCTCGTCCTCATAGTAGACAAAGAGAGGAAGAACAAGAAACGCAATTGACAAAGAGAGAGCAACAAGTAAGACAGAACGACGGACAAGTGGCAACACCGAAGCAAATGCCAACAAAACAACACTGGTTCGATAGAGCCGTTCGGCAGACGGTACAGCCGCAATGAGATGGAGCAAGTTCGAATCGAATGGATGGGAGGGGGAGCAATTGAAGATGGTCCTGAGGAGAGCCTTGAGAGAGCGAGAGATATATTGAGAAAGAGATGGGGATACCGGGGGGTACCGGACAGACCGAAGCGGATCGGATCGGACGAACCCCAGCGGACGGACCGGGAATAGGAGGGAATGAATAGAGGATCTGTTGAGTAGGAAGGGGACGAACTAATTAATGTGGGGAATAACCAGATCAACGAGACGGCGGGCGGTCGGTAGGTAGAAGGTGAGAGGCGAAGGCAAATTATATGCATGCATATGCTGTATGTTGATTACGCATAGTGAACACGCAAGCACGCACGCACCCAACCCATGTCATCGTTCAATATCACATATTGTTTATTTCACAATAACATTGCATTTCAAGATGTTACAGAATTACAATACAGTCATTATTATATACAATTTGAACACTTGGGACGACCGTCCCACCGGGCGAGAAAGTGCAAAGACCGCCGATGCCGATACGCAGCTCGCTACGTGGTATTTAGCGCATATCTGCAAGCAGAACCGGATCATGGTTCGGCATAACAATGTCCGAATACTGTTCAATGTTGACCGTCGTCGTTGTTGAATCATTCCGAATCGTGAACGCACACGGGACAACACGAGCACGGCGGGTTTCTGCTCGAAGCAGTCGTCACCATGACAGCGAGTCGTAACAGCTAATTGACTGATCGATTGATTGGCTAGCTAATTGGTTCGTTGGTTATTTGGTTATGGCTCTATGGCCAGTATGTTTGATGAGGCCACACTGACATCACTGGACACCATGTCCAGAGCGTTGAAGCATTATCAGCGACGTGTACCTGTGAATAACGGAAAATCATCGTGTCGAGGTGACCGATATCTTCAGTCGAGAAAAAAATATATATATAGAGAGAGAGAGAGGCGGAAGAGAGGAAAAATGAAAACTGTAGATGTCGTGGCGTCAAATGGATTCTGTCTACCGTTCAGCCAGTTCGGTTCGGACTATCAACACAAATGTCATTCTGCCACTCTTCTGCGTGACAGGACAGCAGCCGTGTCAAAGTCGCCACAATGTCACGCATACATACATCGAGTTGTCGTCACAAAACGCGTCAAACCGACGCGTTTTGTGCCCCGCGATCTGTCGCTCAGCGGCAGTAACTCGTACAGCCTGCATTAAACTTTCTCTCTTTCTTCCTCTCTCTGGCACTGTGTTTCATCACTGATATAGTAGGCGCTGTCTTGATTATTGCCTCACTGATTCGTTGTTCGTAAACGGCGTCCGCCGGCGGTTCTGAGATGATTTTATTGCTGTTTTCGGTATGATTTCGTCTTTGCTGCTATTGCTGTGGCTGTTGTTGTTGTTGTTGCTGTCGTCTTCGTCGTTGAGGCTTCGGTATGACCGAAGTAGATGGATTGCAGTGACGAACTGCTAAACGCATCAAGTGTGGCTCTATGAACTCACCTGTGACCAACAACGCTACCAATATCTGATGACGATTAAATGCCAGCTACTAACCAGCTATAGGTTCGTTTACGTAACGTGCTTAGGCCGGCCAACGCAACGATGCTACAACATCAGAACATTAAAAGGCAGCTTGCTCACAATATTTGTGACTATAATGTGGTTAACCTGAGCCGATCACGAGCAATTCCTGCACACACACACATATATATATATATATATATATATATATATATATATATATATATATATATTTAATATATTTTTATTATATTTTTAATATATTTAATATATTTATATATAAAGCGTGTGAAATATCTCTTTTTTGCTTATCAATTAATTGTCGTCCCGTGGCGCGTTTTCCACTCGGTCATTTCAAGCCAATCACAGCGACGACATCGTAATCATCTGGTTTATCAGCTGAAGATTCTTCTTCTTCTCCTCATAGGGGGACATTCGACAAGGCCGATGATGATGATGACAGAGACGCGCGTTCAACTGGCGCATATCCGCCTGCTCTGCTCCGGCGGTCTGGCTTAAATTCGGCGTTCGAATTTTTTTGTCTCTGTCCGCCCTTGCGCACCCACCCGCCGTAGCGCTCGCTCGCTGCCATAATCATAATCGCTGTCGTCCATCTTCCGATTTATCTCCACCCGAATATTTATCGTCTGCTCCTGCTCTCTGTCTGGCTCCTCTCAGTATCTGTCGGACGGCCACCAGCGCAGCGCTGGTCTGCTTTATGCTGATGACCTTTTCATTGTGTGCTTTCTCTCTATCCTCCATTTGTTGCCTGCCGACGCTCTCTATCTGTATCGTTTTTGACGTCGTTGATTTGCGGGAATTAGTGTTGTTGCTGCTGCTGCAGCCGTTGTTGTTGTTGCAGCTGTTGTTTTTGTTGCAGCCATTGTTGTTGTTGTTGTCGTTAATCGAGGATTTTGCTTCGGCGGGTTCAATTGCTGCCTTGTGAGTCCGCAGGCTGATGACTTGATGACTTCAGGCAGGTCTTCTTCTTTTTGGCAGTTAGTTGTTGGTGCTGTTGTTGCTGCTGCTGCTACTGCTTCTGCTGTAACTGTAGCGGCCGTTTAGGCCTCAACCAGGTTGAGCAAGGACCCGGCCAGACCTCACTGCGCTGTGCCGGTTCGGCTCAAGTTTGCGTCTCTGTCAATTTCCTCTTCTCCCTTCGACTTTGTGTCTTTTTGTGCTCCTCTCTATCTCGCTATATATATATATATATATATATATATATATATATATATATATACTGTTTTTTACTCTCTCGCTCAATCTGCTCGTATAGCTAGCTTCCTATCTGTGTGCGGGCCCAGATTGCCGCATACTGCCCATTCATCGATGTATCGACGCCGCACGCCGTCGGGTGTCTTGATATCCAAATTATTGGCCGTCGATAATTTTCTCTTCATCGTGCGACAGCAACGGCAGCAGCAGCAGTGTCCACCGGCCCACTGCTGCTGCATCATAGTTTTCTCGACATCATTATCCTTTTCTTTCCCCTCTCTCTTGTTCGCCTTCTCCATTTTTCCTTCTCCTGCTTCTGCTGCTGTCGTTGTTATTGTTGTTGCTGTTGTTGTTATTGTTGCTGTTGTTGTAGGTGCTGAGGAAGTTGTTCTGCTTCGACGTGTTCTGCTGTGTGATCGTCGTACGTACTCCTCGCGGTCGCGGGTTGTTGTAGGTCTTCACGTTTGCTTGTGGTCTCTCTAGCTTCCCTCCTTTCTCCCCCCCCCCTCCATCCCCTCTCTTTATCTTCTTCTTCTCCCCCCCCTCTCTCTCCTCTCTCTCTCCGTGTCTCGCATTTCCTGCCTGCGTGTTTACATCTTCGCTGTCTCTTTGTCTGGCACTCTTTCTCTGGCTCTCCCTCAGTCAGCCTGTCTGTCTATCCATCCATCCGTCCGTCTGTGTGTTGCTACTACGGGCCGATCAGTGGCGGCCGTAGCATGCGGCGTTGTCATCCCGCGTCGTTGCCGGTTGGCCGGGCGGTTGGTCGGGTCGGGTGGGCTGGCGGGCGGCGTCCGTTGTCTCGGCGTTGCCTCGTCGTTCCGAGGGGCCCCGCGACGCGACAAGCGAGAGCATTCAGCCCACAGCAGCAGCAGCAGCGATGGGTGCTCAACTACTACTCCTGCTGCTGCTGTTGGTGCTGCTCCCGAAGATGCGCGCTCGTCTCGTCAGAAGACCACCCAGTCAGAATCAACAGCGATAGCGACAGCAATAGCAGCAGCAGCAGAAGTACCACGAGCGCCATCAGCACTTTGTTTCCCCATGCCTCCCTCTCCCCCCTCTCGTCATTCTTCTCCCCCCCTCTCTCTCTCTCTCTCTCTCTCTCTCTCTCTATGTACTACTCTCTTTCTTTTCTCGCTGGCTCTCTCCGTTCTGATATCTGTCGTTCTCGAGCATTTCTTCCTCTTCTCCTTGTTCTTGTTGTTATGGGTGACGATGTTGATATGGTTGTTGTTGTTATGGTTGTTGTCGTTGTTGTGTCGTTCTATGATGGCAGGCCGATGGCCCAGCACCGTCGTGGCGGACGGGTGGCAGAGCAACTCCAGCGAGCCACCAGATAGAAGCATAGAATAGAATCGAATGGACAGACCCGCACACACACATACATGTAGATCTGGATGATGATGATGATGATGATAGAAAGATAGAAACGTACATATCGATATATAGATAGATGCTGGTAGCTGCCGCGACAGCAGCCGCAAAGTAGCCATATACAACAACAACAGCAGCAGGTACACAAACATCCATGCCACACTGGCATGGCAAAACCAAAATCTGCAAAGCCAGCAACAGCAGCAGCAGCAACAAAGACAGCAACAGCAGCAACAACAACAACACTTTGCCTGGGCTGTCGGACGACGCAGCCATCGCCAGTATCTGTTTTTGTTGTTGTTGCCGTCGTCCTCATCATCAGCATCGGGCTTGTTGTTGTTGTTGCTGCTGTTGTTGCAACTATTGCTGTTGTTGCTGTCGTTGTGTTCAGCGTTGCTGCTCTTTCGCTGCTACTGGTGTTGTAGTTGCTGTTTGTTGTTGCTGCTGCTGACGACGACGACAGAGATGATCGACATGATGTCGACAGCGCTATTGTTGGACAACTAGCTGCTTTTGTTACTGTCGTTACAACAACAACTACTACTACTACGGCTGTGATTGTTGTTGGCGTTCTTGTTGGCGTTATTGTTTATGATGTTGTTGTCTCTTGCTATCGCCGCAGCAGCAGCAGCAGCAGCAGCACCACCCCATTCTCTCTACCCCTCCATTGGCTTCGGCCCTTGGCCTGCTACGTTCGACCATGACGGGTGTACAATAGCATCACCAACAACAACATTTGCAACAGAAACAGCCGTCACATACGGTGTAGCGCTTTCTGGCTCTGGATTATCTACGGCTAATTTCGGCATGGCACGCCACATCAGAAGCCGGCGCTGGCCGGCGTTCGCGGCAACATTTACCGTTTAGGTCGGAAGTTGCCGTCGAATGAAAGGATGCTGGAACACGCAAGAGTTTTGTCACGTAATCAACTATAGAATAGAAGAAATAGACAGTAAGTGAATAGTGGACAAATTGAGTAGTTCTAGGCCTAGGCCATGAGCATGAATTGCTGAACATTTCGCCAGTCTAAGCTAGAGGTGAAACAAAAGAGTCAAGCTGAGTGCTTGAAGTGGCAATGATTGACCGACTCGCATGACGTAGGGCACCGAAACCAACAAGGTCCTCACTAGGTTACCTCATCATGATAAAAATACATTATTACATCATGATAATATTAATAATAATGCTGTCGATATTGGCATAAAAAGGGTTCATCTTTAACCGACAGCAGAACAATGATGAAAAAAGAGATGGTACCCTGGCAGACGGCAGCGCAATACCACCGCAATACACTCTATCTTTCTCTCTATCTCGTTTTCCTGTTGCTCTTCTTCTACCTGACGAACACAGCACTTGCAGTTGTGCAACGCGCTGCCCGATGGTGATGGCCAGCGCCCGGTCTCGTAGTCGTATCGAAGCAAGGTCGAGATCTAGGTCTAGGTCTAGGCTGTACCAAATCACCCGAACGAAGGCTAGTTGTAGGCAGTTCTACTACTACTACTACTACGAGTGGGCGCAGCAGTCAAAAAGTGCGCATCTTCACGGAGATGTTCTCTTCATCTCTCTCTCTCCCTTGATCCGCAGCCAAGCAGCTAATAACCTCCACCCTGCTGCTGTCTCGTCTGCCTGTTGATCCGCTCATCGGATCTCGGAGAGCTGACAGTTAACAAATATCACCTCACTGCAACGGCGAGGACGACGGTGGCGACGGCAACAACAACAACAGCAGCAACAGTAGAGACAACAACAACAGCAGCAACAACAACAACAATACCAATGGCACAATAGGACGACACAATCGCTCTGACAAAGTAATGATAAGGCAATGCAAACTGTAGCAGCTCGCGGTCGTGGTCGCCACCTTTCCTGGCCGAGGGAAACCGGGTGGGGTTGGGGGAGGGGTACGATGAAGACCAGCTTGGCGGCTCGGAGGCTACTACACAAAGCGGCTGGAAGGCGGGGAACCGGCCGGCTGGCCTTCCTGGGGTGCCGAGGGAGAGAGAGAGAGAGCCAGTGACATCGTGGGCAAGAGAGAGAGAGAGAGAGAAGGGGGATATAAGAGAGAAGAGTAAGAAGAATGCTGCAGTAAAGGAGATCGTTCTGATACTCTTAAACGTGCATAAATGCATACATATCTACATGCACTATTTAGTGTGTACAGACAAACATGCAGACACCCACACGCTGTCAGAACAGATAGATCAGAAGACAAATAGCAACAACATCAACACCAACCCTAACAACAACAACAACAACAACAGCAGTAGTGGCAGAAGCAGTACCACAAAGCCGAAAAGTCATATTGCTCAACGAGAGGATGGCCGGTGGGGTGTGGGGTGCGGGATGGGTAGGAATAGAGAGAGTTATCTGTTATGGAGGGAAAGAGAGACAGAGAGAGGGAGGGAGGCAGGGAAGGAAGATCCGCAAACTCGATTCAAATCAAGATAGAGACGCCGCAGATGGAGACAGCCGGCTCATACCGCGCATGCATATGCGTACACATACACAGACGCATTTGGGTGTGCGTACACTACATGGATACATACATCGGCATACACATGCACACCACCCATAGAGATGTACTACTACTACTACACACAGCCGTAAACACCCTGGACATACCCTGGAGGCAGACTGGCCGCTAAATCGGCGCTGTCACTAAATCGATGATCGTGCACCCACCATTAACCCAATGATGAGAGGTGCCCTTCTGGCTGGCTGATGCACGTAAACCGGCGGTGATGCGCGGCCATCACTGAACGGCCGCCCTGGCTGTTGCCGCTGTTGCTGTGGGCGCCGGTGGGGTTTTGTGATTTGTTAGGTGCTTCTTCTGTCGTTGCGTCTTCTACCCCTGTTGCCGCTGCTACTGCTGCTGTTGCGTCTGTTGTTGTTGCTGATGTTGTTGCTGTTGTTGTTGTTGCTGTTGTTGTTGTTGTTGTTGTTGTTGTTGTTGTTGTTAGTGTTGTTGTTTTGCTGTTGTTATTGTTGTTGTTGCGTCTATTGTTGTTGTTGCTGCTGCTGTTGTTGTTGCTGCTGTAGTATGCCACTTCTGTCATGATCTCTGTTTCTTGTTGTCGCTCTTATGCCAGCTATCTGTTAGCGCTGATACAAATCCATTTCGATCTCTCTGTCTCCCTCGTTTTCTCGCTCGGGAGAGATTGCTCTGTATGTCGCGTCTGAAGGCGGAATGAATGCCATAGCATGGGGTGCAAATATGCGTCCTCGCAGTGGGGTGCTGTTGCTGCTGCTGTCGTCCGATCTGGCGATCGGTAGGTACGTCGGTGAGTCGGACGCTCGACGCTCGAGCCGCCATTCGTCTCTGCACACACGAACGCAGGCAGGCACCCTATAATCGAAGAATAACGAGCGGGTCTTCGCAGAAGTCCGACTCGGGTCTTCTCTTCTTCTTCTTCTTGAAGTAGTAGAGGTAGTCGTTGTCGTCGTCGTCGTCGTAGTAGTCGTCGTCGTAGTAGTAGTAGCATGAGGAGTCGCTGTACCAACACGAAGTTGAAGTCAAAAAGTTCCTTCCATTCTTCGTCGGCATTGACTTCTGCAGGGGGGGGGGGGGGGGGGGTAACTACAGGCGTAGTAAGAAGTGCATCACCCCGATACAACAACGTCAACAACAACAACCACACTAATGTCGTCGTCAACAACAACAACAGCAGCAGGAGCAGCAGCAACAACAACAAGAGAAGCCACAAGCGATTGATGGGCGCAAGCGATGAGAATCTAACCAATATCGGCTCACAAACATCCGCACCCACTCGCCACATGTGCGCAAGCAACAGCCTACCGATAGCGAAGAGGTAGGTCGGCGCCCCACACAGATAGGTAGGTGGTAGTTGCTGCTGCTGCTTAACCGGTTATTTGGCCATTTGGTCTCTCGTTGGGTTCGTCGGTCGGTCGGATTGAATGTATGTGTTTGTGTATGTGAGTGCGTGTTTGTACTCGACGACATCGCCGAAGTCGTAACAAGGCCAACTCCGACTTCTTCAGCTATCTCAGTCCGACGATTGCGCTTTCGTCTTCGCGCCCCCTGAACCCCCTCAGGTTCTCCCACACCCGCCACCAGCCACCACCCACCGTTGCTGGGGCCGCCCCCCCCCAAACCTCAACCAACCCATCAGCGTCAGCGGTCGTCGCCACCCGCGGCGAGCACCGCGGCACCCTCGTGAAGTGAAGACCACCTAGGCGACAACACAAGAAAGCGCGACACGTCTCTCTCTCTCTCGTCTTCTCTGAGTCGATCGGTTGATGTTGATGCTGCTGTTGCGTCTCTGAGCGTATGGGTGAGCGTGTGGGAACCTTGCGGTGATGCCGACCGACCTGTCGCCGCACACCACACCTCTTCCTGTCCCAAACGGATACTTATTGCTTCTGTTGGGTTGTTACCTGGGTGCTAAGTTATTGTTGTACGGTCGTTGGCGCTACCACTTCTACTACGACTACTACTTCTACTACTACTTCGCCTTCTTCTACGAATACAATTGGCTTCGCAATTAATTCATGCTCATAATCGTCTCTACTTCGTCGTACAAACAAACCAGCCATTGTCGCGTTGTCTGAAAGCGATCTCGATCTGCTTGACCGGAGGAATGCATGTATGCATATATATATATATATATATATATATATATATATATATATATATATATATATTTGCTTAAGGCCAAATTCGCAAGCAACACCGAGACGGGCTACAGACAGCAAGAGAATGGCAGACAACGTGCGCAAACACCATTCTAGAGGCGGGCGTCAATTGAACTGACTTTAATGTCCGTTATGTGGCATGGTCGCTGAATATTTGTTCAGAAACGCAAAGCAATGCGCGTAGTTTTGCTGCTTGGTTGTGATGCAGCGTTTGGCGTCACTTATGCCGTTATTTACTGTTGTTTCTACTGTTATTATTTATTAGAATGAGTTTACAACTGATGGTTGTGGTCACGGAGAAAGTGGATTAAAAAAATATCGTTGTCAAGAGTCAACTGATGATGGTGTTCATGCTATAAATATTCACTATTTCATTGTCGTTATTGTCGTCATAATTACCTATCGTCGAAGAGGAATCATATTACGAATATCATGACACGCGCGTTCGGATTGATTTGCTTGGGCAATCTTACTAAACGTGTCCCGTTTATGCGGCTACTTTGGACAATTTTACTGTTTATTCCTAAGTGTTTGGCGCGTTTACACACACGTAGATATATATATATATATATATATATATATATATATATATATATATATATATAAATATATGGTACGCCTTTGGTAAGTAGTTACCAACCATTGCCACATGATATTCCCAACGATGACAGCGATGCCGGCGTCGCTATTATCACCCTACATATATAAATATATACGCACACACGCACACACACACACACACATACTTATATATATAGAGCATTGTTTCGAATCGACCGACATATTTGGCGCTCAGCCGCTTCGATAGCGAGACCTGTAGCTTTGCTGCCTCTTACGGCGGTCGTTGTTGCTGGATGACCAATGAACGAATGAATTCCGGCTTGCCTGTCTCAGCCCTTCGGAGTTGAGTGACTGACAACAGCTGACTAACAACAGCAACAATAACAATAGCAACAACAACACCCGCAACAGCAACAACAACAACAACAACAGCAACAACAGCAACAGCAGTCAAGTTGCTGCAACTATAGTAGTATGTTGTTGTTGTCGTTGTCGTCGTCGTCGTCGTTGTTGTCGTTACTACCAATTTTGTTGCTGTTCTAGTTGGAGCTCCTCCGGCAGTGTTGTAGCTGTTGTTGTTGTTGTTGTTGTTGTTGTTGTTGCTGTTGTCATTGTCTGCCAATTGCAGGAGTCGTCATTGCGGGTTTATTGTCGACGATGACAACAGCGATGGCAGCAGCGGTGGCGGGTCCAGGGCGTCACTCGAGTCCACAGATCATGTCTCGTTGCTGTTGTTGCTGCTGCTGCTGCTGCTGCTGCCACGATTGGTGGTTGTGGATGGCCATTGTGTTGTTGCTGTTGTTGTTGTTGTTGTTGTTGTTGATGGTGTTATTGTTATTGATGGTGTTGTTGCTATTGTTGTTGTTGTTGTTGTCGCGTACGACGATATTGTTGTTTTCAATAGTGTGATTGTTATTTGTATTGTTGTAGTTGACGATTGTGTTATTGTTGTTGTTAATGTTGTTGTTGTTGTTGTTGTCGGTGTCACTACCGCTGCCGCTGGTTGTGGTTATTGTTTTTGTGGTTGTTATTGCTGCTCTACTTGGCGCGAGAACAATAACAACAACAACAACGACGACGACAACGACGACGACAAAAATTACTGGTGCAACGTCAAATATGCCCGTCGCGTCTCAACCATTCATCTATCCATCCATCCTTCGCTAGCTGCTTCCCGACGACTTCCGACGATACAGAATGGAAGCGAAATTATCGTTTCGTCTGCCTTCTCGTTGTCGTCCGCGGCAGCGGCGTCAGCAGCAGCAGCAGTGTTATTGTTCCTTGGAAACCGACGCGACGAGAACGCGTCATCGTCATCATCATCATTATCGCCATCACGGTCACCATAATCACGTTCATCATGATTGCGATCACGATCATGGATCATCGTGGACAATGGCAATAACTGGCTGCTGCTGCTTCTCGTTGACGTCGTCCCGGACGTTTTCCGACGAAGGGGGTACGGCGGGCAGGATGAAGAAAAGGTGAAGAAGGAGAAGGACGCGGCCGTCGACGCGGCACCAGCAACCGTATTGACGGCTCCTGTCTTGTTACCATGTTGCTGCTGCTGCAGGATGGCGACGACAGGAACCAGACTAAGGGAACTCGGCAGGGAAGGAGGGTGGAAGAGAGGGCCTGGAGGGAACTCGAGAGGGAGGTGGGGAAAACAGGGAGCAGTTGCGATTGAAGCCATTTTCGCTACGTTTGCCGACGTCGTTGTCTGTGCCTTCATCATCATTATCATCATCATCATCATCTTTTTCTTCTTCATAGTCAGTCTTCATCATATTCATCATGATGGTCCTATGGTTGGCCCTATACGGGAGTAGTTGTTGTAGTTGTAGTAGCAGCAATAATAGTAGTAGTAGTAGTAGTCAAAATAGGGTTAGTTATCAAGCACGAATGATGGCGAAGGATTGTAACAGCGGAGGATTGTAGCCGTTGATACTATTGACGTTTCAAACAATAACAACAACAACGACGACGACGCGGCCGAAACCACGGCAGCTGCAACAACAACAGCAGCACCCTCAACTATAAACAACAATCAATGACTTTGATGATGCTGATGGGGGTCGTAGTCGTCGTGGGGTGGAGAAACGACGCGGTGGCGACGACGACAACGTCAATCATGGTCTTTATGATGATGACGATGATGATGAAGCGTTTGCGCTTCGTTTACGTTCGATGACAACCGAATAGCCGGGTGGATGATCGTGGAGCCGGTTGTCGCGTTTCACTTCCTCTGAAGACAGACTCGCAGAGGCGACAACAACAGTAGCAGCAGCAACAACAGAAGCAACAGCAACAACAACAATAACAGAAGCAACAACAACAACAATAGCAGCAACAAAACGAGCAACAACAGCAGCAGCAGCAACAACCACAACAACATGAGTAACAGCAACAGATATATTAATAACAACAACAACAACAATAGCAACAACTCATGAGTACTTGCCGCCGATGGCAACGATTAAACAATGGTGGTATTCTTATTACACTAACGATCATTTGTCTATGTGTCAACGGTCCGTCCCGGTGTGTGTGAGTGTGGCTAGCATCTGTTAGCCGTACGTGCGAATCGTGGCATTCAAAAACCCCCTGGTTCTCCTTCCGTACACAAAACATACGCACTGTTGTTGTGTTGTTGATATATTTACAATAGTGCTCTTGGTATTGATGTTTGGGGCGCTCGTGTTACGCTTGACTCAATTAGCGGCGCTCATCTATATATGCGCGCATATTGAGTACAGAAACAGAACAAAATTATATATAAGGAGAGGGAGATGGGGCGGGCTCATAGAGAGAGGCCTGTGTACATCTAAACAGACTATGTGCCTGTTGTTTTAAATCCAGCTGCGTTTTTGTCGATATGTGAGTGATATGTGAGGAATACTTATTCCCCACATATCACTCACGCCTGCGTGCATCCATATATATATATATATATATATATATATATATATATATATATATATATACATATATATATATATATATATATATATATATATAAGTTGTTATAGTCTGTTCAAGGAAGTGTTTAAGATTATTTATATTAATGCATATATATTGTACGCTGCCAGCCGCTTTGCAGTTAACCACTGTGCTAAATGCTACAACAGCGGGGGCTTTCTCCTGTATTACAGTGTATTAGTATTGGTACAGCAATACAATTCGAGCATAACAATAGAATTCCATCTATTTTATCAACAACAAAAAAAAACACGAAATCGACGCAGACGACGACAGTAGCAGCAGTCATAATGCCAACCACAACAACAACAGCAACGGGGCTAACTCAGCTAACGACAATGTAAAACGACAATTGGCCAACGTTTACAGGCCGGCTTCGAGTCGTGGAGGTGGAGGTTGTGGTCGCGCGTTTGTCTAATTGCTGTTGGCGGCAGTTAGGCATTGATCATTATTGGAGATCGCTGGCCTTGCTCAAAGAGCAGCTAGGAGTGATCAGCCAGTGAATCATCAATGAATGATGGGGCAGCACACACTGATGAGTAAGCATGAATAATAGGCTGGTAGCAGCTCTGGCGGCAGATGGTGAGAATGGTAGGTTATGGTTGAACAGACAGACAGTCAGTTACATTTATATACACACATATATATATATATATATATATATATATATATATATATATATTTATACACAAGCATACACAGGATACAGCAGGATAGTATGAAGTCAAAGACCACCACCAGCGGCTGCGGCAGCGACCATTGATTTGTATTACGTGACCATCGTTGACATCGTTGTTATTGCCGCTGTTAGCGTTGTCGTCCTGTTGTCCCGTTGCTCGGCAATTGTTTCTGTAAGATAATCGTGGTTAGTGCCAATGCTGCAGCCGAGGCAACAATAGCGGCGGCTACAGTTACAGCAACCTACTGCTGCTGGCGTTGTGAGAGGCACAGCGACTTCAACATGTCGAGGTACCGAATAGTTCCAAACGACAACGAAGAGTGTACGAGGGATGTGTGTTCACGGCAGCGAGGGAAACATGGCAGGAACAGAGTTAAGGGAAGCAAGAGAGCAAGCGAATGCGAGAGAAAATGCAATGAAAAGGGAAGGGGAGGAAGAATGAAATAGAGAGAGAGAAAGAGAGAGAGGTATGTAGACAAATCGAGCGAAAATGAGCAGCAAACATGCGCGATAATGGCGCTGATCACCCTCAGCTTCTTGTTGTTGTTGTCGTCGTCGTCGTTGTAGCTGTTGCTGCTGCTGTTGCTGTTGTTGTTGTTGTCGTTGTCGTTGTCGTCGTCGTCGTCGTCGGTTTTCACTATTGTCACTTGCAAGCATGTAACGAGCGCTAGAAGCTGTAGCAGAGGCAGGAACAGCTATAATTCAATCAGGAACGGCTCGGTCCGTTCGTTCGTATGCTCGCGCGACAAGAACGAGACGAAACACATCATATACAGCGCAGCGCAGCTCGGTCGATCAGAGTTCGAACGCGCCGGGCTACATCTGACATCTGCCTATATGCCTGCTTATAAGTCTCTGACTGTATGTGTGTGTGGGTGTGTTTGTGTGTGTATGTGTGTGTGTGTGTGTGTGTATATGTGTGTGTGTGTGTGTTGTGTTTGTGTGCGTGCATGTTAGCCTCCGGCTTGATCCTTATTCATCTTCTTCGTTGCCGCCGCTCTCTGTCTTCGAGCTTCGTCTGTTGGGCGCGGTTTTCCTCTTCCGATCTCGCCGCTGTTTCTCTATTCCCCTCCCTTATGGCTCTCTCTTGCTGTCTCTCTTTCTTTCTGCCTCCTGTTGGCTCGTTTGTATATATGTCTATTTTGCTTGATCTCTCTCTATATATATTTTAATCTTTGTGTATCATCTCCTTCTCGTCCTTCGCCGCCTCTCGTATTATGTATCCATGCCAGCCTCTCTCTCTCCCTCTCTCAGTGTTTCTGGCTCGAGCTCTCTGATCTGAGGGCCATTCAGCCAGCCAACCTTCGTCCCTACCAACCTTCCTCCCTCCCAGTAGCCGGCCAGTGTAGAGCCAGCAGCATAGCCAGACATCATATGACGACGTCAGCCACAGACATATAGACAGAATACGCAAACGCATTTTTTTTATGCAACGTAACCATATGCAGTGGTTGGTGTCACTATTGCTATTGCTGCTGCTGTTTCTGTACGCAGACGTTGTTGTTAAATCGACGAGTTAGATCTTCTTTTTCTTTTCGCTCTCGCGCGCGCCCGTCCTCCTTTCTCCTGCCTGTACGTTTGCTGTCTCTCTCTCGCTTAGACATATACTTTTTGCTTCTGACTCTCATATCTCTGTCCGTTTGTCTCTAATACACCCTGTCTGTCTGTATGTATGTTGTTAGTCTATGTATGTCTCTCACATTATTATTATTATTAGTATTTTGTCGTGTCTCCTGTAAGTCTCCATTCGCCATCTCCTTTTTGCGCTCTTCTCGCCCCACTCCTTGTCCGCCTGTCTTTCTCGTCCTCTCTTTATTAACGGCCTGCATATATGGGTGGTAGCAGCCGGAGCAACAACAGCAGCGGCGCCACTGCCAGTAATGTTCGTAGTAGAAGACAAATAAATATCCCATGCTCTCGTTGTATGTTGTCGACAACAACAACAACGTCGTAGTCATCGTCGTCCGGATAGCTCTCTTCGTATCTCATGTACATCTCTTTATTGCTTGAACTTCATATTCTCCTCTCTCTCTCTCTCTCTTTCTATCTCTCTCCATATATATATATATATATATATATATATACATATTCCCTGTATCTATAAGACTGCGTCCGTAAGCTGCCAGCGCCCCGCCGACAACGATTCGAGATCCGTCCGTGCGCTGGCGCGTCGCTATTCAGATGAGCCACGAATATAGATGAAGTTGATCCAGTCTTTTTCCTCTCACTCTCTCTCTCTCCCTCACACTGTCTTTCGCTCCTCTCGCTGTTGTTGCGGCCGTGCTACGAAACCTACGACAAAGTATTCTAACATTCTCTGTATGCACACATCTTTTCTACTTCCCCGTCCTCCGTCCCCCCTCTCCCTCCCTTTATCTTTCTTCCTCTTTCTCTAGCTCGTACTCAGTCACTTTTTCTATAGATATATTTATTTATATACATATATATATTCTTCTAACCCGCTCACTCGCCCGCTGCTCGTTTGTTGATTCGCCCTCACGTAATTTCCGTACGAGCGCTTTGATTTTGATATTCTAGTAGCACTATGACCACTTTGTCATCTGTAGTCTGCCTCTGTTGTTGTTGTTGTTGTTGTTGTTGCTGCTGCTGATGCTGATTCCCGTCCCAACAGCAGCAGCCGCCTCTCTGCTGAGTGAGCTCTATCCGTCTAGTCAGCCAGCCGATTCTACCTGGCTGGGTAGCTGGCCGTCTCTCTCCCTCTCTCTCTGCCTGTCTATATATGTGTATGTGGATTTGTGTGCGTACAGCAACTGGTGCTGGATGATGAGCTCCGTTCAATCTGATTATGTTCAGAATTCTCCCCCCGGCTCGGCCGGCCAAGCTCTCAGCCCAGCCCAACCCACTAGACGACCATATACTCGCAGCAGCGGCAGCAGCAGCAGCAGCAGCAGCAGCAGGAATAGCAGCAACGGCAACAACAGCAGCAGGAGCGTCACCGATAGGCAACCCCCAACCAAGTAACCGCTTTTTCGGCGGTCGTTCAAGCGGTCCGTCGTCATCGTAGTAGTCGTCGTCATCATCATAGCAGCAGCCAGCATAGTCGTACATATGGTCCTCACCGTTGTTTCGATGAAGGGCAGACGACGAGAAGAGTAGGCGACGCTAGCGGATCGCCGGTCGCCGACGCTCGAGTCACTTTTGCGGCTCGGTCTGCTCGAAGGCCTTCAGCACCGTCGACTAACTTTCTTACCGTCACCGCCGCCGCTGATGCTGCTGCTGAACCCGACTAAGCAAAGGCTTCAGCAGCAAAAAGAACAACAACAGCAACAATAAGGATTGTCCTTAATGTTGCTGTTATTGTTGTTGTTGTTAGCAGGGCAACAACAATAGCAACAATGGCACAAACGAGTTTGTGCAAAAATACATTATATATATATATATATATATATATATATATATATATATATACATATACATGCAGAAACGTACTACGGTACTTACGTGAATAACAGGAACACCCTCCGAGCTGATGCGTATCCCGTATGAAAAATACGTGACCCCAGATCGCCCGATCTTCAGAGTATGAGAATATGGCTGGAATCGCCGATCTCTCGGTTGAACGAGCCGTAGGAATGGTTAGTGTCTCGCTAAGTTAACGGCAGACACAGATAATGAAGTCATGTGGGCCATT
Source organism: Dermanyssus gallinae (assembly GCA_003439945.1). NCBI lineage: Eukaryota > Metazoa > Arthropoda > Arachnida > Mesostigmata > Dermanyssidae > Dermanyssus > Dermanyssus gallinae. The sequence goes on from QVRM01003427.1 coordinate 71,657, forward strand.
TTTTGACGTGGATTCTATCTTTTTGCCTTTTTGGGCTGCTGCGTTAGCTGCGCCGGCAATTTAGAGCAATCTGACCTCTGCACAGATTACGCATGGCTAGTTCTTCACAGTGTGTTCCACGGCAATCCTGTTTAAAGAAAGAATTCTTTGAACAAGCTAGGAGAGCTAAGTATTCTACTAACTAAGACCAAGTTCTTTAGTTTTAGGTTGGAGGAGCAAGACAGAGAGAGAATATTATGAGGGAAAGCTTGGATTTTTTCGCTCTTTAGTACAATAAGTTCGACGATGATGCCCGTTGCTCTCTGACCAGACTGCTGTGTATTTCAAGCGCGACAGGTTTGGCGTAAAAGGCGCTTCCTAAAGTTGTGTTGTTGTCATGTATGAGTCACGTTTTTTTGTTTTGTTTGCGGCACAGGGTGCCTTGTGTGATCGAATCAGCAGTTGATACGCATAATTGGTGAAGTAGACGATGTTGCTTCATTTGAGACAACGCTTTTTCGTTCTCTCAAAGACAAGTGAGTTCCCCGACGCACTCTTGCGTCTGCTATGGTGAGAGTGGGCTGAGGTAACTTCAGTTGCAAAAGCCGCTTGCCAAAAGCTTCTTGCTAGTATTCTACTTGTTTCCGGTATATATATATATATATATATATATATATATATATATATATATATATATATATCATACATATGTTGGTAACGACTCTCGCTCCGCAGCGGGGCTCTCAGTCGTCGCTGGCCAAATAAATCGCACGCACTAATCGACATACTCTGAACTTTGCGCTAAAAAGTGGGAACGCGCGTTGGTATCATTACGCTCACATGTAGCGCAGATAGGTACGGTCGTGGTGTGGAAAGGACGAGACACATTTGCACATATGCGAGGTTGGTTGTCGTTTTATGCTCGTATCGCTGTACCAGCCGGTTTTATAGGCCGGGTCGGCGAAAACTTTTACCCCGAAGGTGACACGTAGGGGCTCTCGGCGGTCGCACGACACCGCATGGGAGTATGGCGCCTCGACGGCGGTTCAAGAAGTTATCGCTATGTTTATTCAACTAGAACGTCGAGTGAACGAACACTGTTGTGCGTGTTCAGCTCTCGCTCGACACAACGGAGATTCTGCAAGACTTCGCTCCCCCGAAGGGCTTCGCTCCCCAGTGGGCGGCAACGAAAGCCTGATAGACCTCTAAACGTTTATGCACCTCGTTTGCTCGTATAAATGTATTTTACTCTGTAGAAGAATTAAGTATATGTGCGCGTGTGAATTTCTTCTGATATTTGTTTATAATCTTACATTTTGTATACCCATTTTATATATATATATATATATATATATATATATATATATGCAAATACAAACCTAGAGTCCAGTATAAAGCTCATAGGAAGTCCGTGCCAGTTCTGTTAGCAAGGCGACTTTGTGGCACTCACTACCACTTGACTTAATATTGGTTTTGCTGCGACTTCGGGAGCAGTCCCGTTTAGGCGCTCGTTCAACTGCGTGGCTTCCCGTTGTATTCTTCGGCGAAGTATCCTTAAGTTGTGTATAGCGGCTTCATTTCAGGCTTCAGGCGGGTCAGCTTATTGTCCTGGTAGTAATGGGCCTTGGCCTGACTGCCTTCTGAGGTCTACCATCATCGTCGCTTCCCGTCGCATTATGGACCGTGCATAGGATTTAAGTGCCTTGGCCAGCAGTATCTCATTGTAGCATTCGACATTTTGTTCTTTTCGATCAGCGGCGAGGCTCATAATGACTTCTTGCAAGCGATATATGGATTCATTTTTTGCGTGACATGTATGCCTAAATACACACATGTCACCTTTCTATATCAGGGACGCTTATTATGAAGCATAATCGTACTATATATATATCATATAATTAGTATGCTTCACAAGTATATGTTGCAATACCGGGACCTTACCACACTATTGTATCCAGCCTTCGTTGGTATATATATATATATATATATATATATATATATATATATATATATCATACACATACGCTAAATATGCACTCCTTCAATACGTTGTGTATTCATTTACTCAGCCATTGCAATATTTGTATGCCACTCTGTCAGTTTAGCAGCAGGACAACTGGCACTCCATTAGAGGTATGTCATCGGTCGGGCCACCTGATAGGTAGAAATATTGCGTGCTATTCCCGTCTCCTCCAATTGCTAGCATTGTGTAATATATATATATATATATATATATATATATATATATATATATATATATACTCATACTCTAGCGGCATATGGCATATGTGCTATTGTGTACGGGGCAAAGTAGCACACGAGACTGTTAAAAACTGCGTTGAGCCGACTCTCTTTCACGGCGAGCTGCGTTTAGAGGTACACGGCGCAAAATCTCGGTAGAGAGGCGTTGACGAGGGCTTTGGTAAATAAAGAAGATCGATTGCAATTACCTCCCTCGTCTGCGTTAATTTTCCTCTCTATTTGCTAGACTCTCGACCGAGCAGACACAAGAGGAGAACGAGAGCGATAATGTGTCTAGACGATGAAACATGACGTGGATCCGGCAACGAATTTGATGATACGGCTACCGCGGACCTGTTGTCTTTGCTATTATTATTATTGCTTCTAATATTGCTACCTCTCTCCCTATATATATATATATATATATATATATGAGGATTGATGTCGGGCGCCTTCTACTGGGCGCAACGTTGCTAGAGCCCACCAGTGCAGATGCGGGGAATCGGTGGACTCGATGGCACACCATCGATTGTCATGCATGCTCGGTTACCGTGGCCATCTGGTAAGGTATGCCGCTGGCATCAACGACGCTATTGACAGAGCCCTTGAGTCGGCTGAACTTCTAGCGACTACGGCGGGAGAATGGAAAACGGCGTGACAGTATGATGTGTATGTTCCCGTTTGATTCAGGAAAGATCTTGGTATGAAATGTAACTGTGCCGACCTCACTCACAACCTCTATAGTCCGACATAGCGCATTTAAAAAGAAGAAGGTACGTAGCAGCAGAGGTGGTTGAGGATGCTAATAGCCTGAAAAAAATATACCCTCACCGAAAATTTTTTAAGTACCTAAATGTTGAACTCACCTGCAACTTCGCATTATTCGCTTTTGAGACTTTAGGGCCTAGAGACCTCGTGACGGAAAGATCGATTGAGCGCATCTGGGCCAAATTGCGAAACGCCCCGGAAAATAGGAGATCGGGCGAGTTTTTTCGGCAGAGGCGCTCAATGACGATCTAACGAGGCAACGCAGCAGAGGTGGTACGTCGTTGACGAAATGGGTTAGTCATGGACTGAACCTCGCCGGTGAGCGACGAATAAGTGCTATACTTATAAATGGTTTGTTAACGATGTAAATGGCGTACCAAAGAACGTAATTAAATACATTTGCTGACGGTTATGTTGGCTCACACGCAATATATATATATATATATATATATATATATTATTGATCTTAGCAGTGCCTCCTTCATATGTTGTATCTCTCGTGCTTTGAGAATCAAAAGTCGCATACGCGAGTATGCAAAGCCCTCTACACCCACACTGAGTGCGTACATATATGTAGATGTCCGCAAGGTTGTGTGTCGATGCTTTTCTGCGTCCAAATGTCGGCACTTGTTTGTGATAGGCTAGACTAGGTCTGTGTATGTTGTACAAATTGATACTTGCTACATATGTGCATTAGTTTACATGTGTGTATGTCTGTACGTATCTATGTATGTGTATAGAGATTTAAACACACATGGCTGTCATATTGAGGGCGTGTATACTTATTTCTCTGTGCGGATAGGCGCCGACAGGAATGCAAAAGTTTGAGCTCGTGTAATGACCGACCGACTCTTTATCGCGTACGCACATACTCACATGTACATATATATATATATATATATATATTGAGTATGCATATACGATTGCTACTTATACTGTTGTCAGCTGCTCTCGGCATGTCATGTTGGAGAAAGGCAGCGCAGCGATCTCTTCGTAAGCGCCGGGGGCCTATATACATACGAGATACCTATGTGCATATCAACCTAGGCACGCCGGCAGGTGTGGCGCGAATGTTCCTGCTGTGCTACTGGTAGTGGTCGGAGGGGTGGTAGTAGAAGTTGTAGTAGTAGTAGTAGTCGTTGCAATGGTAGCGATCGTTGATGTCCTAGTAGAAAGAGAAGTCGTTGTCATCGTTGCTGTGGCTGTGATGGCGTCAGTAGTTGTAGCAACGAATCATAGCATATGTGGCTATTAGATTACGTTGATTGGTGCGAGCAGGTGACCAAGCCGGCTGGCCGGCCTGCTAGCAAGCGAGTTAGTAATCGACTATTGGCGAGTGGAGACCAACCACCAGTGGGATGTGGGGGCTTTTCCGGTCGAACGAAATCGTGCACTATGAGTTGATTATGCTGCCGCCTTAGCGCTTAAGCGATGGCGCAGAGGCAGTGGCAGCGAGTCCCCTCTCGGCCTCTTTTTCACTCTTTCTGCTCAGTAGAGCCTACTCCATGAGGTGATGATGGCTGCCCGTTGACCCAAAGGGCAGTCATCATCACCACCCGACGATCGGGCACAACTTACCCATCACCTTTACAGAACCTAGGCTAGGCCTTCATCTACTATGCTACGAACAGCACCGCACCATCAAGACCGCTATCAACACAGGTCACCAGCACGAACTAACAACACTCGTGGGTGGGCAACGCGCCCCTCACCAGTAATTCCTGCCCCGCCGCTCACTCCTTCCCTGGGGGGTTGACGTCGGCCATCGTCCTATCCAGCCCACTTCTGGGGCATCTCTTCCTCGATCTCCTCTTCCACCGCCGCCGCCCTGCTAGTTTCGTGCACTCGTTGCTTGCTGCTACTTGGTGCGGTGCCCCCCTGGTGGTGGTGGTCGTAGTTAGGAAGGGGCCCAGGGGGGCCTGCGAGGGTTGAGGTGGTAACCAGGAAGGTACCCAGTAGAGGCAGGACTAATCCCAACAACGGCAGAGAGACCCACCTGCAAGGGCGGCCAGCCTGAGCACAGCAACGGCAGGTACAAACGCAGCAAAGGCAGACATGAAGGCAGGTATTGCAAGCTGCTGTAGCTGTCATTGGCTCACTAGCATTCTCCTCTTGCCTGAGTCCATCGAGAGCATCTATCTACATATACATATGACATCAGGGCATCGGGCAAGATGACGATGGTTGGCAGAGCGCCCACCGCCGGTTGAGAGTGGGCGTGTTATTGTTATACCTATTGGCCTGGCGCGGGGTTCCTGTGTTACATTGGGTGGTAGGCAGGCAGGCAGGCAGGCATAATGCCACACGTTGTGTCATGCATAAATGCATGCGCCGTGCACTCGAACTCGCAGCATGCGGTGGCTGCGATTATCACTCGCGAAGGAGGTTCGGCCTACAATATTATTAGGGAGGGATGCAAGGGGCGACGGCAGCAGCCGTATGAGGTCTGGCATGGCCACTATTTGATGTCTACTGTCATCTACCAACAAAGCAAATGGCCGACGGACGCGACATCGACCGGGCCGCCCCAGCAACGCCGATCGCACCGATCTTGGATTGCTATTCAAACCAATCCCCCCTGCCATCGCGCTGCCCTGGGCTGCCACTCACATTGTCCAGTACTTCGGGCATCGGACGGACGGGCCACGCAGAGATCGAAGTAGCCCCCGGAGATGCGGCGGCGAGTGGGGGAGGATCAGATAGCCACGCAGGCACAGAGATGGATGTCGGTCAGGAATATATCGGTAGGTAAGTGGAGAGGTGGAGGCGACCTCGTTTCATGGGCGGGCGCGAACAGCACCGATCGATAGGGAAAATAGTCTTGCTACTGCTGCTTCTGCTGTTGCCGTGGTGTTGGAGAATAGACAGATGCATGCGCCTGCTATTCTTGGCTCGCCGATTGCCCCTCAACTCCGACCACCGACCTGGGCCCTAGCCTCAAGTATCCTCGGCATCTCTGGTGCTGTCGTTGTTGTCGACGTTATCATTATTACCATCACATCGGCCCTCATCATCGGTCTCATTTGCACCATTCCCACAGCACAATCGTGGCCCACCAAAATGGTAGCTCAACAAAGCAGGAAGGCCTCTCGTATTTCGGTCGACTTGGCTGTATTCGTAGGGGCTATAGGCTGTAGTCGTGCATCTCCTCCGAACTATTTGCGAAGTAGATTTCGAACACATCCGCGACCACAACGACAACAGTCACAACTATAACGATGGGAAATAGTAGGATTTCATTCGCAGCTACTGGAGCTGCGCAAAAGGTTGGGATGTTTGCAATTTGCGGACTCACGCTCGTGTCGTCGTGACGCTGGCGTGCCTCCCTCACCCGCGCAGTGGCGGGTGAACGCTGTGCCCACGACGAAACCGAGTGAATCTTCTGCGTGGAACATCGACACGCCGGCCCACGCCATCTTTATAACGAGAGGCACCGGTACCGCAGGTAAAGAAATTCTGCCACATTCGTCGATCGATATTCTTAGCTGTGCCGCACGACGACGACGACGGCGGCTATTGCCGGCCTGCGCGATCGTAGCGTGCATAGACAACGAGACTCGAGGCGGGGCCCTCGATGAAGCTCGCAGATGAACCCCACGAGACCAGAGCCCACCTCGATTCGCCCTGGCGCAGCCTGGTTTCTCTTTGGCTTGGCCAGGCCTCGCCTTGCCTCAGCTTACCTCAGCGTCGTCTATCGCGCGATCGATTTGTCCCATCGACTTCGACTAATAGATCTCAACTGGAGCTCGCTGGCTGGATGCGCTCGCCGAAGCGCCCTAACGAAAATGAAACGTAATTTAATATTCGATTATTAATTCGTGCCCCTCCTATTCCTTCTCGTCTCTTCTCATCATCCTCTTCATCGTCACCATCAGCAGCAGCAGCAGCATCATCACCACCATCACTATTTGCTGCAGTTGACACAAATCGACCGCACAGGCTGGCTCCGAAGCAGCCAGTCACACTGCTGGCTGTCATAGATTATTTATGAATTATGATGGTGACCGACCGAACAACCGTCAGCTCGCTCGTATTGCACTTGCTTCGTGTGCGAGATGTAGGGGGGAACATTTACGCCGATTGCTGCAGGGCAGCAGGCTGATCTGTTCCGGCTGACAATTGTGCACGGCCAATTGCGAAATACCTGTATGAGTATGATTGCTCAACATTTAAAAACTAAGTGTTTGTAATGTGTACGGTTAAGTGCGACGACCTCGGAACGAGTTTAGCAGACCCAAACCTCTCCGCAACCTCCCACTTTGAATGGAGCCGTGTAGATCTTTAGCGTTCGGTGTACACTCGAACTACACTCAAGATAAAATGGGTGCATAGTTTTTAGGTTTACACAGGATGTACAACTGTACTGTTATTAAATCGATTAAAATTCTGAATTCCTGCTGGGAGATATTGCAATATTGTCTCGTCTAACACGTAGTATTTAATGTGCCACTGAGTTAGTTTCCTACTATTTCTAAGTATTATTTTAATTGTTGTTTTTATGCCAGAGTGGTCTAACCACTAAGACCGCTGCTAAAGGGCAGTATACGCAGGTAAATGGACGAGGAGGAATTGTCAAGCCACAATCGATAATAGTTTATAAATCTCAGATGCTATAATCTGGCTCTATGGGCAGCGACTCTCACCTCTAAGAGTCGCAGGTTCTTAAACATAAGGTAAGAGTGCACAGCTTAATTGATTAAGAGTGAATAAACAAAGTGGATACATATTTGTTTGCAGTAGCAGCCATTGAAAGGAGTACTTACGTGAGCCAGGCTTTTCAAGAACTCAATATAATAAAAGTTTTGATCTTTACGCATAGACTAAATGCAATAAACAGTCAATTTTACTAGTAGATTAATTGGCACATCTGCATTAGCTGGTTTTTTTTTGTTTTGACCCTGAATGCCGTACCATTTTGAGGGAGAAGAAAGAAAAATAGTCTGCAATGACAGTAAAGCGATTTGATTTAGCCAATGAGTACTGACCTTTGTTAACCAAGTGGTTAGCGTGCGACTGTTAGTTCGATTAACCAGAGCGAGTTCGATATTAGCTGTGTTCATATCGTTTCTGCCGGCATTGTCGTCATTTTTGCTGCCACTGCTGTTGGCACGGTGCAATGGGACGATTTTCGTTTGTCCCAATGCAAGCATGGGCGTTATCCATTTTGAAATATATATATATATATATATATATATATATATATATATATATATATATATATATATATATATATATATATATATATATATATATATTTATATACAGTACACACACACATATATATATATATATATATAAAATTGCCTTGAATATTGATGGTAGCCCCGGCTCAGCATAAAGGCACCGTGGGGAGGTTTAGAAGAAGGGCCGTCGTTTGTCGTCAGCGGCGGCGGCGATGGTGGTTGTTGTTGTCCCCGCCGAGCCGCAGACTGCCGCGAGCCACTACTATCTCGAGCTTGCACCCGGCGTTCTCTGCCGGCAATTAACTCCAATAATACATCTTCTCGTTGCATGTTCGACCGACGACGGGTTCGGGTGAGCGAAGCCAAAGGGAGACACACACCCCAAGTGGCTGGAGCTACCAGCAATTGTGTGCACGTAGTAGGCTAGATGTAGGAGAGCAGAGCAAGCAGCTCAACAACCCACTCGGACGCCACAGTCCGATACGATTCGAGCCTTGCCGCCGCTGCCGCCGCCGCGTATTGCCTTACTTAATCACTGGCAACAACGAAAAGAGAACGACAGCAACAATCACAACAACAACAACACCACCAACAACAACAACAACAACAACAACAACAACAACAACAACAACAACAACAACAACGACGACGACGACGACGACGACGACGACAACAACGACAACAGCAGCGCCACTTGATTCGTACATCACTCCAATGGTACCAACCTTTACCTAGCTGGATGTTCACGGTGTCAGCCACAGCAGCACAAGTGTGGTAGCGGCGGTGGTGTTATGCCATATATATATATATATATATATGTTTATATATTTATATACATATATATATATATACACTGTACGTATGCATATCGATGTAGCAGCTCTCATATGTGCGCGGATATGCTGTTCACACCTAGCTGCTCGCCGTCAAGAACCCCGTCACTGCTACTACGGAGGTGACGAAGGCCCGTTCAACTTCCCATATGGGCGCTTGCGCGGGTTGTCCGGGTCGAGTCGGGTCGGGCTGAGCTGGTCCTGGTATGTAGGGCAAGCAACGAACGACCGAACGGAGGTAGCTAGGAAGGAAAGAAGGAAGGAAGAAAGAAAGAGCGTATGAGGACACCTAAGCAAGCTCCGCAAACTCAGGTTCTTGGTCGCTCTTGCTATCTCGGTCAGCCGGGCAGCACATGAGCTGGCTACGTTTTCCCTGCTGGCCAGGTTGTTCCCCCTCTGCTCTCCTCTGTTCTCTGCGTATATGTTGTCTTTCTCTCTCGGTCTTCGTATATCTTTCACTCGCTAGTCCAGTCACCGAGGAGGTTCACACTGTACCCGTGTAGTGTGTTTAACATTGAAATTGCTTCCGCGTCACCGCATCTCATCTCGACGGTCGGAGGGGGGCGGGTGGTGGGGTGTGCCCGCCGAGGAATAGGGAACACGGGCAATGTATATCTAGAGCTAGCTGCTGTTCCTTTCCGTCTTGCGCGCTATTATTTTCTCCGTCCCTTCCTATATATATGTAAGTATATATATATATATATATCTATGTGCGCATTGCTGCACGCTTCGAAGAACGGGATTGGGGCCATTTGCACTGCTTGCCTGGCGCCCAGCGCAGACTAGCCTAGCAACTCCGACCCTATTTAGGGTGACGATATCAGAGTCTATCGTCATCGTCAGTCTTGTACTCAATGGCGCTACTTCGAGTCACTACCCCCTCACCCCCACACCAAGCCCCAGCGCCGACGTGTAAACGGTCGGGACATACGCTGTCTTACCCTCGGGGGGGGGGGGGGGGGAGAGATAGACGACGAGCGTGACGGCGTTTACACTACGCGCCGAGTCACATCGTTGCGTACGATGACGGCATGGCAAGTGTGATCACCAGTGGGCTGATCACCATGCTGATGGCGATGATGCTGATGATGATGATGGGGGTGATGTTGATGGTGTTAATGATACTGAAGCTGATGACCAAGAAGCTGATGAGGAGTTGGAGGTAGAATTACCTCCGATGATAGGTGCTTCTCCTCGAAATGGCTTCTTAGCCGGCTCGGCGTGGTTGGTAAGAGGGTGATCAAACAAAGGCAGCAGATGCCTTTTCTCTATCGACGATCAAACGTCCCTGGTTTTTTTTCTGACCTTCAGCATGACGGGAGAACGGGGGTTGGGGGGCGTCGCAATAGCAATCCGACGATACGACGACGGTAGCGCGAACGGTTATCGTTGTTATTGTTGATGTTGCTGCTGTTGTTGTTATCGTCGTCGTCGTACTTTCCTTCGCCGAGGTTTCAATACAGTCTCGACCAGTTCAATACAGACTTTGCCGTAGCGGTCGCAGCAGCACTTCTCCGCCTGCTGGCTTGCCTTACTCGTTGTTCCTTTAGCATGATGTGCTTTGCTATCTTGGCTCGTGCGCCGACACGCTACCCTGTGTCCCGGCCGGTCGGTCGTCTGCTGCCGCTCCTGCTTCTGCGAGTCATGGCAGAGTTATCTTAAGAATGCAGGAGGCTATCGCCGCCAGCACCCAGTTCGCCAACCAACCCATCGCCTGCCCAGCCACCTAGCCAGCCAACCGTCATCAGAACCATCAAGAGCAGCACCGCCTCAGACACCGCCGCTTAGTGGAAATCGTCAACCGTCACCATCCACACACAACAGGCGCTGTTAGGGCTGGGCGACGCCGGGGTGACACGACTTTTCGAATTTGTCGCTTCCCCGCTTCCCGCAAGAGATCGTCACCGCTACGGCCTTTGCCTTCGCCTCTCTCGGCCTCGACCGACCGGGGGTCGGGCAGGCAAACAAACTTTTTTGGGCTTTGGTGGATTGACTGATGGACGGACGGGCGGGTGAATGGTCGTCCTGGGCGTGTGCATGACTGTTGGGTTGGGCGCCCCCATATTGATGGCAGTGCTGGTGTGATAGTTGTTGTTATCGTGGCTGTCCTGGTTGTAATTGTTGTCTTGGTTGTTGCTGTTGTTGTTGTTGTTGTTGTTATTGGTATCGTCGCTGTCTTGGGTGGTTGTAATTGTCGTCTTAGTTGTTGCTGTTTTTGTCGTGGTGCTATCCTGGGTGTAATTGTTGTCCTGGTGGTTGCCGTGGCTGTCATTGTTGTCTAGGTTGTGTTGTTATCATGGCTCTCCTGGGTGTAATTGTTATCTTGGTTGTTTTTGTTATTGTTGTTGTTGCTGTCCTGGTTGCAATTGTTGTCTTGGTTATTGTTGCTGTTTTAATTGTTGTTGCCGTGGTGGCTGTTTGGATTGTTGTTGTTGTTTTGGTCATGGCTGTCCTGAGTGCTGTTGTTTTTGTCGTAGCTGTCCTGCTTGTTGTCGTGGCTGTCCTGGTTGTTGTTGTGGCTGTCCTCATTGTTGTCGTAGCTGCCCTGATTATTGTTGCTGTTGTCGTCTCTACGATCGTCGTTGTCGTCGTTGCCAGCGGATATACGCCGCCGAAGGGAGCAGGTGTCGCCTATCAATCTACGTTGCTCTGGGTGGATTGGTCTGCCTGCCTGCCCAGCCACTATAGCTGGGCAAACCCAATGATGGTCGCTCGAGCTCTAGCTCCAGCTCTCTCACGTCGAGGAGGGCTCATAAGACGAGCTCAAGAGGTAGCGCAACCTGCCCCGCCATCATGCAATCATGACTAGCGGAGAGAATAGAGAGGCTAGAAGCGTCTATTGTCACCCGTTCCATTGCGGCAAGCAAGAAGTAAGCAGTAAGCATGGATGGTGCGCGCACTCCCAACTGTTCCATCGAGCCCTTCGCCATATCTAGCCTCTAGCCTCATCATCACCGCCAGCATCATCATCATCACTATTATCATCATCATTACAGACCACATCTTGCGCAACGAATAGGTGAGGCAAGATATTATCGCTATTAGTACTAGTCTTCATCTACGACTTCGGCTTTGCTACTACAAGGATTTCGTTCGAAACGACTTTGGTTTTAATTTGCTCCCTACGACTACTGCGAGCACTACACCCCCAGCTACGGATACCGCGGCTCCACCTTTTACCTCCACCTTTTACCAGTCGGACTACCAACACGAACGACGGTGGTTGGTCTTAGGAAAACTTTTTACAGGGAGTTTGCAATATAGATAACTGGAATGACAAGTAAAACGATGTGTGAAACACGGATGTTCTGTGAGGAGCGTGTGTTGAAAATAATAATCAACTGAACTGAACTGAATTGATGACGTTGATGATGAGCTTGATGGTCTTGACGATAGGCTTGATGATCTTGACGCTGAGCTACGGGATTGTCAATAGGGCTGCTTCTCTAGCCTTCACGGCCGCTTCTGCTACCCCGCGTTCCCCGTTAGGACAGCCGACGAGAGCGACAGGCGGGGAACAAGCTGCGTGACGACGCCGAGACAGACCACACTTGACACGCGTCAGCAGTAGCAGCGGCGGCAGCACCGAGCGTGCCCGATTTGTCACGCTTCCTGACTTTATTATTAGTATCACCACATATAGGCACTAGCGCCACCCACCCAAGTCACCTTGAAGTGAGTTTAGAGACGACGGCCTGTCGTGAAAGTGAACCCCGCACAAAGTGAACAAACACTTGAACAACAAGAACTTCTACCGCGCGTCAGCGGACATTGACGAAGAGAGTGACGTCGACTGTGACGCGACCAGAACGACGAAGGCCAACTCCACGAGAATAACTGTCATCTACTGGCTCGAATTGAAGCTGGAACGTAGCTACTCGCTAGGCTCGCTACAACTAGGCTGCCATACCACGACCATCTATCTATCTATGTATTTATCTATCTGTCTGTTCTGCAGAGATTCGAGTAGTCTTTGAGATTCTTCTGCTCTGTTGTTTTTGCTTTTTCTGATTAACTTGTATTGCGCTTTATAATGTCTTCCTCTCGTCGTAGGAGGACCTTGTCTGTTATTACATTACCTCGATTATTTTGCTAGTGGATGTTTTAATCCTGCGGTGCAGCGGGATTTGATCTCGTAGAACCTCAAATCGCAAGTTGCTCGCGTTTTTATACAAAACAACATATGGACGTGCTTTTGTATGCACAGTATCTTGATAGTGGTGCGGCGGGGACCTGTCAGAACATTCAAACATTTATTATTACCCTAATTCAGTAGTGATTGTTATCTGTTCCAAACGACTATGTTCCTGGTTGCGCTCTCACTGTGTTGTGGCGTGTACGCATCGTTGTGTTTGACTTGATCCTGTAAGACGGGCACAATTTGTAAGATCCACCATGAGCGTCCCCGAACAGTCATACCAATTTGACGGAGGACGAACAATACAGCTGTACTGGTAGATAAGGAGATAACAAGATGACAACGACGATGAAAATGGTACGTGTGGCAACGTCTACAGCTATTCTTGTTTATTCACCCTGTGGAGCAAATTACCATTGGAGTGAGATAACTTTATCTGGCTGGCCGGTTGGTTGGTTGGTGACTATGACACTATCGGTCTGGTCGTAATCGCCATGCGTTGCGCTCTCCTGTTGCCCGGTCGCTCGAGCCTAGCCTATACCACCGCCTACTCCTGACAATGGCACCGTCCCCGTTTTTTGCCTCGTTTATTATCTATGGCACTAGTTTATTACTATGCTAACTTATTAATATTAATGCTAGTCTATAATTATGCCGCTACAACGCTAGACCCGTGGCAGGCACGCTGTTTTTGTCTAGCTAGTCTACGCTGTGCTACACTTACAGGTCAGGTGCTACGTACTCGTTCAGTTAAATTTAAAACACACACATATATATGTATATATATATATATATATATATATATATATATATATATATATATATATATATGTGTGTGTGTGCGTGTATCTGTGCATGTGGTATCGTTATCAGCTTGCACATAATGGGTGTGCTGTAACGAAGCTGCGTCGTTTTGTTTCGTTCCGTCGGTGGTGATGGTGGTGGTGGTGGTGATTAATTATCGGTCGGGAAGAACAAAGATCGAATCTCGTCCCGGCACAACAACTGGGCGCACGGCGCAAATATCGAACTAGCTACGCGTAGCAATGCTTTGCTCCGTGTGTAGTAGGAGTACTAAGTAAGTAGTACTAGTATAACGCAAGCCTTATTAGAATTCGAATAAATTATAATGAGGCTTGCGTTAATGCACGGGGTAACTCCCGCGCGCGCTTGTTGAAGCGATGAAAGCTTCATAAACGGGTCTGTGACGCGACCGATTACGGCGAAGACGATGATGACGACGACGCCGAAGACCACCACTATCATCACCGAGACGGCAAAACCATGGCAGCGAACTCGGCTTTCCTGTGATGATTGTATCTCACTCTCTCTCTCTCATTCCCATGCGTTCGCTCTTCGTAAGCTGTGTGCTCGTATGGAACGAGCGGACAT